>JAJEJO010002404.1:106243-159767 GCA_020662805.1 Glaucomys volans | reverse complement strand
ATGGCCTTTACAATGTTAAGGAATGTCCCCACTATCCCTATTTTTTCTAGTGTTTTGAGCATGAAGGGGTGCTGTATTTTATCAAATGCTTTCTCTGCGTCTATTGAAATAATCATGTGGTTTTTGACTTTAAGACTGTTGATGTGGTGAATTATGTTAGATTCTTGTTGGGATATAAACTATTGTCAGTGAGTTATGATAAAAATGGTTCTTCCTTTGAGTCTTCTTCCTCACCTGTCTAGCTTTTTCCTTTCTCCATTTCTATTCCACTCAGATTTTCAAAGTTTTCAACTTTGCTGCTACTATAACCTATCCCATTATCATTTTCTTTCCTCCCTAGGATGATCTACATTCTTCTAAATCTTCATTTTGACAGGATATGTTTAGTTAAAACATTTTTTTAAAAAGTTAGACTTAGGGTTTGTAAGTATCTCTAACTAGTCACATTCTCTTTGTATTCTGAATTGCTTATTAGAAAACTAAGTTTCTACTTGCATGTTTTGTCCACTCCAGGTTACAGGTGAGTCTTTTCTACTATCCATAGGAATATTATGTGGAACTAGTATTTATTGAGTGTGACACTATGTTAAATGCCTTATTTGTATTATTTCTTTCTCTTAAGTCCAGGGTATAAATACTGTTACGACTATTTTATAAAAAAGAGTTAGACACTTGCTTAGGTGACTTAGCTAAAAAGTAGAAGCCCTTATGTTCAATTTGAATTCTACAGTATGTGACCTCTCAATCTGAGATTTTATTGATACCTATTTAAGGATTTGCAAATACAAAATTAAGAAAAATTCTTTGGAACTGGGTTAAATATAAAGTTCTTGTGGAAGATCTAATGTCCAATAATGTGAAAAGTACAGTGATAGGGACCTTGCCTTACCATTTCTTACAGAACTTGTAGTGGGCCTTGTAAACAAAAGAGTAGGAGCTGGGCGCATGCCTATAATCCCAGGGTTTGGGAGGCTGATGGAGGAGAATCAAGAGTTCAAAGTAAGCCTCAGCACAAGTGAGGTGCTAAGCAATTCAGAGAGACCCTGTCTTTAAATGAAATACAAACTAGGTCTGGAGTTGTGGCTCAGTGGCTGAGTGCCCCTGAATTCAATCCCCAGTGCAGAAAAAAGAGTAGAGTTTTAGCAAAATAATAGACAATTAGGAGAGTTAAGAAAAAGAGTCTGTTACATATATATAGTATTTTAATTTAGTGGATGAGGATTATTAAATGATGCTAGTAGCATCCAAGTGTAAAACATACTGCAGACATTAATTTTGGAGGAATTAAAGATTTCAATGTAAAAAAAATTTAAAATTTTAGAACAAATAAAGTAACAATGAGATACCAATCAGATTTCCAAACAACTGGAGAAAATACTTGATACAATGGAGGATGTTGGAAAAGAACAATCATATATACATAGAAGAAATAAAAATTGGTTCACTTTTTTTGGAAAATAATATTAAAGTTAAACAATACATAAACACTTTGATTTAGCAGTTGTTTCTGGTATTCTATTTAAAAAATAGAAAAATACATCTGGGTGTATATGTAATGATATTTATGTATAAGAACAATGTCTGAAGCCTATTAATAGAAATTGGTTAAGTAAATTGTGGAACATGAATTCCACAGACTATTATGTAAAATAATGAATTGGGCCAGTATGTGTACACACCCGTAATCCCAGTTACTCAAGAGGCTGAGGCAGGAGAATTAACTAGTAAGTTTGAGGCTGGCCTCAGCAACTCACCAAGACCCTAAATGAATTAAGCAAGACCAGTTGCAAAAAATAAAAAGGGTTGAGGACGTAGCTCAGTGATAAAGATCCCCTGAGTTTAGTTCCTAGTACCAAAAAAAAGGCTCTATTAATCTGAAGGAACTTAAAATATATCTTGTTAATTTATAAGATCATATCAGAAAAAATAGTAATATCCTTTTTCTTAACACATACCCTAAAATGATTTTTTAAAACTCAGGAAGTTAAAAGAAGTTTCAAAGACCAAAGTACTTCAAAAGAAATGTCTTTTTCTCTGAAATGAAAGCTACATGAACTTTTTTTATTTTTAATTTTATAAGGAAATCAGTCTTCATTAGTAAATTCAAGCAAAACAGCAACCTTCCCTTTGCAAAGTCTTTTCTCTCTCAATAGAAAGTTATTAGTGAAAATAGAATCTGTTTAGGAAGTTGTAAATAGACTTGTTCATGCAGAAAATTGAATAATTGATACATAAGACAGACCTGAGAAACATTTCCAGAATTAAAAGGAAATGAATTAGGAGGTAAAGAGGTTTGAACATAGAGATTTTAGCATATGAAAATGCATATTATTGAAGAAGGTGACAGATTAAATAAATAAGAAACAAAAAAATATTTTCTTGGAAATAAGAAAATTTGGGATTAGACAGGTAAAGTGTCAGTTCAAAGAAAAAGCTCTGGAGATGGGTGGTGTTTATTATTCCACAGCAGTGTCAAAGCACTAAATACTACTGAACTGTTTACTTAAAAAATAGGCAGAATTAAGTATTAAAAAAAGACAAAGAAAAAAAAAAGAAGAAATAGCAGACAGAATAATGTCATGATTAAGTTTTGCAGAGGGTTGGAATAGCCCTACCAGCTTCCAAATAGTAAAATAATTGTCTCAGGTTTTTCTTCTGTAATAGTAATAGGACCATACCATCATGTTTTTAAAATTGTTGGTGTATCAGAATCAGCTAAGATGTGTATTAAAAATGCAGCTTCCTTAAAAGTGCCCCAGATTTACCTAGCCAGAATTTTAGAGTACAAGCAAGAATTCTATACCTAAATAATTTCCCACTTGATTGTTAGGCCTATTAATGTTTGGAAAATATCACATTGGATGTAATTTACCAAACCAACAAAAAAGAAAAATTGTAATCCATCTGCTTTTTTTTTTTTTTTCTTAAATGACTGAAATATCAGGAAGCCATTAGATGCTTGCCTCACACTTTACAACAAAATTAAAGTTATGTTTTAATAACAATTATTAGAACTTCTGCAAAAAGGATGCCTTTTTAGCTTACAAGAATAAGAAGAAACCACCAGTCAACAGATGTGATTTCATATTAAATTATCTTTTACAAACCCAGGGATCTATTTGTGGCAAATATGTCAGACAAAGGTTGATATTGTTAATATTTAAAATGCTTTTAAGTATTGATGAGAAAACCACATAAGCCTTACTTGGTGAATGCACAAAGGACTTGATAAAAGAGTTGACAAAAGGGAATATATATAGATATGTAGCTATATATATATGTATATAGGCATATATAGGCAGATATATATGTATATAGGCATATATATAGATATATCTAAATACACATAGGTGTATATATATATATATATATATGTATGTATATCCACACACATTTATATTCATTTAGCAATAATAGCTACCACAACAACCTTAAAACTAAATCTTAAATCTTTAGTATGTACTTGGTATTTCCAGGTAGTTTATGTTTATTCTTTAATCTACCCAACAGTTTGTCCCTAGACATATTAAATAAATATGACAAAGAAATGATGGAGTCAGTATTTGCACATATGTCTCCAGAGATAACACTAAAACTCATAAGACTATGTTTACTTTATTCTGAAAATTGTATACATATGCATATTAGTTTCCTAGGGCTACCTAGCATAGTACCACAAACTCAGTGGTTTAAAGCAACATGAATTTATTAAAAGTTCTCGAAGGCTTTAGATCAGTCATGATGTCAACAGGGCCATGCTCCCTCTGTAGGTTCTGGGAAAGAATTCTTCCTTGTCTCTTTCTAGTTCTTGGTGCTTCCAAGCAATCCTTGGAATACAGCTAGCTTCATTCCACTTTCCACCTTAACCTTCATGTGGCCCTCTTCCTTCTCTTTTATGTATGTCAGTTTGTCTTTCTATAAGGAAACCAGTCATGCAATTTAAGTCACATTCTGTAGTTCTGAGTGGATGTAAATTTTGGAAATGCCTGTTAACCCAATATAGTTCCTCCTCTCCCTATTCTTAAATTTTTATCCATTCCACATATAAAATCAATTCACCCCATCCCAGCATCCCATAAGACCTAACTCATACCCTTATTAGCTTTAAATCCAAATTCTCCTCTAACATATCAACTCAAGAAGTTGAAGATCTCATTATTTGAATCATCTAAATTAGGTATAATCCATCATAGGTCAAAATTTATCTGTGAACCTAGAAAACAAGTCATCTGAAATACAGTGGTGGGAGAATCATGGGAAAAAAAGTTTCCATTTCAAAATGGAGAAGTTGGAAGGGAAAAAAGGGATCATGGTTCTCAAGCAAATTTGAAGTTCAGAAAGGAAAATAAATTGTTTCAAGAACTGAAAATAATGGCTGCTTACTCTGTCTTGTGGGCTCCTAGGGTGGTCCCACATGCTTTTCCTGAGCCTTCTTCCTTGCCCTTGGAAGACCTCTGTTGAAGGATAACATTCCCAGTCCAGTAGTTCTAGCTTTGACCTGTTTCTTGCCAGTCTGTGTATGCTGATATATGTACATTCAAATAAACACATGGAAGAGCTACTGAAGCTTGGTACTTCGTGTTAGTCTCGAGCCTTGGATTTCATATTTCTTTTCAGTCTAGTGATTTTTCTGCTATACTTTTACATATTGAGAGCTCAAAGATCCTTTGTCAATAACTTATAAGAGGCTTTGGGTATACAGTTTATGAAATTATAATGGTAGCTTACACATTTTCTGTTTTATTTTGGCTTTGTATCAGTAAATACCTTGATAGATAAGCTAGTAAGTGAAGTATTAGTGTATACATATTAGAAGACCAACACTTCTTATAGAAGCAAGACTATATGTAATCATACTTTTTTTTAAAGAATTTTTTTTTAGCTGTGGGTGGACACAATACCTTTATTTTATTAATTTATTTTTATGTAATGCTGAGAATCGAACCTAGTGCACCACATGTGCTAGGCAAGCTCTCTACCACTGAGCCATGACCCCAGCCCTATGTAATCATACTTTGAAGAAATAAAACCATTGGAATTTCTAATATGTGTTCTTTATAATAAAATTCTGATACTTTGAGGCAAGCACACAAGTGAATATCACTCATTTTCCTCTTATTGCATCCCCCCAAACAATAACTGCCCTATTAAAGAATAGTGAGCTTTAACTCAAGTGCTGTTTATATATGCACATTGATGACTTAATTTTGGAGAAAATGATGTAGGTGGGATTTGAGATTTAGTACTATCAGGAATTTTTGTCATAGGCCTGCAATAGTAACCAAGAGTATTGACTGAATGATTTGTTATAAGTTAAAATGTTTAAATAAACTTTTTAGTTGCTGATCATTGCAGAACACTTTAGTTAATGTCTAGCACCACCTGCTTAAAGATTAAGCTCTAAGATAGAAGATCAGGTTTTTCCAAACATGACTGGTGGTTCTATATGGTTTCTAATTGTCTTTCTTATACATGTAGGTACTTTCTAAATTCTTAAATGTCCAATAGGATGATTAAATAGATTGTAATAGGCATAAGTGAATGTATAATAGCATTATTATAGGAGGATTTGTCAGCTTATATCCAATAATTTTGCTAATAGATTGAGCAACAAATTGACTTTTCTACTAGTATTTCCTAATGGTTATTTTTTATTCCAATTTCTTAAGTAATCTCTGGAATTAACACTCTCTTCACCCATTACGTTTTTTTCTCTGTAATACCACAGTGTGGTGCTGTTGTGCTTCGGCTGAATATTCACAAAATCACCTTTTCCTATTGCTGTCAAATTTCTTACGGATTAGATGCTCTCAAAAGTATATGAAAATGCACTCATATTGGTTACTTTTTAAACTTTAAGTAATGAGTTCTGTGATTGCTTCCTAGTGATTGTGCTAGATTGCCTTTTATGTTAATTGTTTTTATAAGCCTACATCCTTAAATTTTTCCTTGATTGCCTTTAACATTTTAAACATTTAGTTAACTAATTTAACATTTAGTTAAAAATCAGAGCTTCTTAGAAGTTATAAAATGAAAACTTGGATAAACCAACAAACAAGATGACACTATAGATGACAAAAGGAACATCTCTTTAAATTGAGGAGTTTTAGATTATATTCTATTAAAACTGTAGTTCCACTCAAAACACATAAATGTTATTTTCCAAATCCAAGCTAAGTTATTCCTTCTGTTATTACTACTTATACCAGAAATCAAAAGAAACAGTTTATCTTTTATGTGCTCCCAGTGTTTAAAAGTCAGATTTACTTCAGTTACTTTTGAAAGCTTTCTTTAAGGTGTTCTTTAGGTTGTTATTTTGTCTATCCAGAATGTTCCAGTGATGTGGCACTGATCAAAAACGTTTTTACTGAGGGACTTCTAGTTGTCTCTATAAGGTGTTGAAAAATAATCATCAGACTATAAGAATGATTCATGGCCCTGAAAAGGGTAAGAATCCCTTGTGATAAAACTGTTAACCTCACAGTTTAATATTTCAGGGTTTGGAAAGGAATAAGAATCTTTGTCTTGTCTGAGTACTACTTATCCTTTAGGACAATCAGAAATATTTCCTGACTAAACAAGAATAAATTATTTTGACTCTTCAGTTGAGAGTAGTGTGGGAATCTGAGTTTTGTGAGAGAACTGGCTTTTGTTAAAAAATGTTTTTTGTTGTAGATGGACACAATGCTTTTATTTTATTTATTTTTATGTGTTGCTGAGGATCGGACCCAGTGCCTCACACATGCTAGGCAAGTGCTCTATCACTGAGCTATAGCTGCAGCCTGAGAACTAGCTTTTAATATTTTTCTGCCTTTGAGTTAACTATGGGAAAGGTATTTGATTACTCTTTTACTCATCATGTTATTATCAGCATCTAGAAATTATGTTTTTAGTGAAAAATAATAATCCTAATTGTTGGGTTCCCAAAGGATGAATCAGTGATTATAGATGGCAGTAATGCATTAATAGGGGGAGTCAACATCTTTTTTCCAGACATAATTCTCTCCATAAGAAATGCTCATAGAGTAGTAGCAGCTGTCACTTAAAAAGTTGTAGTTAACAGGCATAGGAATGTCACATTTTGGAGACAATTGGGTATTTCAGACATGGACGTTGGGGTAAATAAGCCATTTTAACAATTTGTGGAGGGACTTCCTTAAGAAAGTTTTTTTTTATTTTTATTTTTTGGAAAATAGTCATGAACTTAAGTATATAGGACAGTAGAACATTTGGGAAGTAGCTTAACAAACAATAATTAACATCCTTTTGTTCATCTAGTAAATGTTTGTGGTTCATCTGTCTTGGACCAGCCTCTGATAGGCCTATTAAGTTGTAAATGTATGAAGCCAAGAAATATGACCTGTTTAATTATTAGTCTAATGCATAATTGTGTTATATTTGTGTATATTCTGCATATTTTAAGAGTAAATGAATGATAATAGAAAGTTCCTATCTAGACAAACACATAATTAAAATATTTGGGAAAAATACAAGAGTCCTAATTTTAATTTATATCTTAGCCATTAGTTCTGGGAATCAAGCCCTTTGAGCTGTGTCCTTTAATTATCACTAATTTTTAGAATGCTATGGCCTATCTTGTCTTTGAAATGTTGGAGCGAAAGATATGTTTCAGATTTTAATATGAGTTTATTTTTCAGTAGTATCTATGAAAGGAAAGAAAATCGGCCAGGTGTGGTGGTGCACACCTGTAATCCTAGTGGTTTGGGAGGCTGAGGTATTACAAGTTCAAAGCCAGCTTTAACAATTTAGCTGAGGCCCTCAGCAGCTCTGTGAGACCCAACCTCAAAATAAAAAAAATAAAAAGGGCTGGAGATATGACTCAGTGGTTAAGCACCCATGATTTCAATCCCCAGTACCAAAAACAAACAAAGGAACGAAAAGAAAACCTGTTTTTATTTGAAGAAGTCATATTGAAAACATTTTGAATTATTTGGAAGGAAATAAGTTTGTTTTGATTTTTTAGTCACAGTAATAATTTAGATATTTGATTTCCAACAAGTTATAAGAATTAGTTCTTTTTTCTCCTGTAATACATCAAAGTAATATCAAACTCCAGAATAGATCTAGCTTTGCTTTAGGAGTTTTTCTGTGGATTTCTGAGAAGTATTCTGTGAGAAATTTCCTTCTTGCTGCTTAGAATTTATAACAAATTTGCTAAATTTTGTCAGTTTTTGGAACATCTTTTGTATAGCCATTTAGTTTTTCTTCTTAATTATTTAATAATTCCCAATTCTACTGATTCCTGTTAAACTACTCTTCAGTTTCTAGGCTGTTCCCTGTGTCATGGCATGTTATTCTCTTAACTCCCAGCTCAATTTGATTGACTGATAACTTAGTTTAGGATTACTATGACTGGATGCATCGTCCTGTAGCATTCTTTTTTTTTTTTTGTCTTGACTTTAACAGATTTTTTAAAACAGCAGCTATTTTTAAATATTTAAAAAAAAATTTTAGTAGAACAACTTTTTTAATTCTGTATTTTCTCACTTAACAGGTCGTGGTTCAATTCCGGAGTTCTTTCATATTATGAAAAGAAAGTTTACCAACAAAGAATGGGAAACAATCAGAAGCTTTAAGGATGAATGGACTCAGCTGGATATGTTTTATAGGAATTGGGTATAAATATTTTCTAATTTTGAAAAGAAAAATCTGTAATGATTCCATTATCTTCACTAAAATTAGGAGTAAAAGTTCTTTGGTTATCTAGTAGTACCATATGGTCTTGAAGTAAATGTGTAATTGCTTGAGAACTTTATGATTTTTACACATACATTATGATTCATGTTGAGAAAATTTAACACTAATTTAGAAGGTACTTAACTCTTGAAACCAAAATGTACTATTACCATTCTATCACCATTTATAATGTTTTCTTTCTTAAAGAAATTCATACTCTTGTCTGTTATTTAACAGACATAATATTTACTGCATGCTGGAAGATATCATGTCAGGCTCTTAATAAGTTAATAACTTAATTCTTATTAGAACCCAGTGAAGAAGGTGGTGTTATCACAGTTCATGCATGCACAGAGAGCTTAAATGATTTAGCTTAAGTTTATAGTAATGATTTATTTCCATGCTACTGGAAAGGTAAATTTAAAAGAAATGCATACAACAACATGGTACAGAAGTAGAAATCCAAATTCCACTTGTATTTTGAGTTCTCTTAAGAAATGAATGTCTCTGTATCATAGGCACTGAAGGAGAGCTTCATAAAGGCTATTGGTGTTGGACTGGGATTTGAATTGCAGCGGCTTGAATTTGATATATCTCCATTAAACTTGGATATAGGCGAAGTTTATAAAGAAACACGCTTGTTCCTGGATGGAGAGGAAGAAAAAGAATGGGCATTCGAGGTAAGAAATTTAGGTACCTTAGGTACCAGATGTTAGTTCCCCAGGGTTTGGTAATGAATGAGTAAGATAGGAGGTGTTTGCCAATTGTTTCAAGAGAATTCAATAGGTGCTATGTATGGAGTGATAAAATCAGACTGCTATTTTAAGAGGACCAAGTGCTATTATGATGGTATGTGGTGGTTAAGTGATGTATCAAAGATGATGTGAGCAGGGCTTTGACTTAAGAGTACTATCTATTAAGATAGAATGCTGTAAAACAAATTAAGTGTTAAGCTTGAGATGCCACTGAGACACCCAAGTGAAGATGTCAAGTAGGCAAATAGAATGGAGGGCTGGGCCAGAAAAAAAAAATCATTAATATGGGTATTTGAAACCATGGGATTTGAAGTTGAAGCTATGAGATTACCTAAGGAGTTAGCTATAAATTGAATCTATAAAGAGAAACTCAAGTTGAAAGCGTGAGATCACTTAAGTTAGAAAGTTAGAAAAACTTGGGACAGAGCCCTGAGAATACTAATGTTTAAAAGTGGAATGTGGAAGAGACTAGGAAAAAATGGCCAAAATGAATGGATGTAAGTTTAAAGTAGTAACAGAATTCCAAGGGCAGAAGTATTTTGAGAAAGAGATCTGTATAAACAACTGCTTCAGTAGTTAGGGATTCTGTTAGTTAAAAGAGTAAATTTCACTTTGGATCCTATATTTTAAAAGATAATACAGTTTCGCTTTGTCTACCTTCTGTTGCTACCACAGCTACATCACAACCTGCTATTCCTGGAATATCCCCTTCCCTTTTCTATTTGCTTATACTAATTCCATGACTACATCAGTCCTTACTGCCTTCTTTAACAAAATTAAGTTGAACCTGGGATGCCTTCTTTGAAAACCATGTATTTTATGTTTGTTTTCCTATTATATACCACATTTTTACCTCATTATCTATAAGTTATGTAATTGTTTTACTTTTTTAGTGCTCTCTGAGGGCAGGGGCAGTAGCTTACTTAGCATTTTATCAATTGCAAACCTAAAACTACCATGAAAGTATCAAGAATCCATTACTTACAGCAGCAAAATCAAAGGATTTTTTACTTATTCAAATATTGTATCATACCTGGAAAAATCAAATACTCTAGAGGAAAATGAACTACAAAATGTTTGAAATGATGAGGTTATATATAATAGAAATACTTGGTTTTGCTTTTGAAAAGAAAGGGCTTATCAAGTAGAAAAATGTCAGAATTTATAGAGATACATTTTTCAACCTTTTACCTTTAGGGAAAAAAGGTGAAATGAGAATGTTTTCAATTATTGCTAAAATTTTATTTTACTTTATAAGAGAATACACATGAAGAAAATGACCTGCCATTTTAGTGAAGCAGATTAATCTTTTAAACTAATGGTAAACTATTTCCTGAAAAGTAAAATGTTCTTGTTATCTTTTGGATTCAATGGAAATTTGGGGGGAAGTTTAGTGTTCACAGTAAATTTATGGTTAAAGAAAATGACATGACAAATCTTGAAATTTAGAAAGTCTTTTTTTAAATTTTTTTGGTACTGAACCCAGGGGCACTCCACCACTGAGCCACATCCCCAGCCCTATTTTGTATTTTTATATAGAGGCAGGGTCTCACTGAGTTGCTTAGCACCTCGCTAAGTTGCTGAGGCTGGCTTGAACTCGCGATCCTCCTGCCTCAGCCTCCCAAGTGCTGGGATTACAGGTGTGCTCTACCACGCTGGGCTGAAAGTCTTAAAAATTAAACTTAAGTCTTGCATTCAGCAGCATTGAATATACTGGCTAGGCTAGCTTGCTACTTTTTTTTATTTTCCATCTTACATTTATTAAAGATACTTTCTCAGCCATAAAGAATTTAGTATAAATTCCATAACCTCATAGATTTCATTCTAATGTTTATTATATATTTAAATAGCTAACATTAGAACTCAGCATTTAACAATGAAGTCCATGACAGTCTGAGAACTGGGGCATCAGTTATAATATAGCTGTTCTAGTTTTGCTATGCCATATTTTATATTTACATTGCACTGATAAGGTCTGAGTAGACAGGGTGAAGCTTCATTTTGAAATTAATCTCATTGAATTTTGACTTGTAACAAATAGCTAAATTGAGCAGGGTATCTTGACATTTTAGCTGATAGGTAGAATAAGAATAAGTTATTGCCCACAGTTATCTCTGATACTTGCCTTATGTACAGTACTATAGCTGCTGACCCAAGTGTTTTTCCAAAAATAATTCTAGCCCAAACATTTCTGTATGTTTCAGTGTGCATATTATTGATATATTTAATGTAAAGAATGGAAGACCCTGTATCAGAAAGAATGTTTTTCTTTGTAATAATTAAATAAATACTGTGAGCTTAAAATTTCTTAGTTTAAAGGAAAATATTTTTCTTTGGAGTCATGATAGAATGACAGTCTCTGTTAATATCTCATACTGTTAAAAATGATTCATCAATTAGTAATATTATTTAGGGCCCAGCTATCATACATACATGTTAAGGATGATATTTATTTATTAAAAATTCCATCCACATAAGAACTGTGTCATTTGCTAAATTTAAATTAATCTTAGATATTTTTAAATCTGTACATTCAAATTAGCTTTTTGTAAAGAAAAAACTGGCTTTGTAGCCAGCTTATTTTATGATGTTGGTTTACTAAATCTTCTCATTCTTAGACTTATTTTTTTTCCTTTTTAACTATATTGTTTTAAATTCGTTCTTGTTGAATTTTTATTTTTGGCTAATTTGGATTTATTAAGGTGTGAAAATACAAAGAAAGAAGATAAGAGGTCAAAGGTCTCCAAGTATTACTTCTGATTATAGTTTCTTATTTCTTAAGTTTACCTATAAATTTCACATTGGTTTTCCATAGGCTTTATTATATAAGTAATTAACTGGTTACAAACCAGTTTTTCAACTTGATTTCTTTTTCTAATTAAAGAAAATGGAATTTTTGTAGTTGTAGATGGACAGACTGCATTTATTATATTTTTATGTGGTGCTAAGGATTGAACCTAGTGCTTCACACATGCTAGGCAAGTACTCTGCCGCTGAGCTACAGCTCCAGCCCATAGTAAAGGGCAGATAGCTAGTGTGTGGTTATGAAATCGTCTGGTTGGGAGTGCGTGACCTAAATCTAATTACGAAACATAAAACCAAAAAATTTGCAACATTCTGTTAAAGGGGGAGTGAAGGGTTTTGTATTTTAAAATGTTGTTATTATAAAAGGCAAAGACTGATAGAACATAAGTGAATGCAATACTTGCTTTCATTTGCCCATTAGTTGGTTCCTAGAGGAATGTGTGTCTATGTGTATATGTGTATGAAAAGAATGAGGTACATAAATTGTAAACAAAACTATATCTAGATTTACATATTTTATAATCCATGTTTCTTTCCCTTTTATTTTTCAGGAAAGCAAAATAGACGAACACCATTTTGTTGCAGTAGCTCTTAGGAAACCCAATGGATCTAGACATGAGGATGTAAGATTTTTTTTTTTTTTCTAAAAACTATGAATTAATGTTCAGTTTGCCCACCCTCCCTTTTTAATGGAAACAGTTATTTGCCTTATATCAGGTTTGATATGTATGTCTGTCATAGAAACTTTTTGAAAGAGCATATTACCTGCTTCATTTTCAAACACATTTAAATATTACAGAAAAAAGTTGGTAGTATTTTCATAGCACTCATATTTCCAGTAGAAATTCACTATAATCATTATCTTAGTCATCTAAATAGAATTTTAGATTGTGTTAGGAATTTCCTTATGAATTGGAGCTATGTTGATTAAAAAGGTTACTGAGTTGAAGGTTGGTGAGTAATCAAATTATCTTGCAAATTGAGCTTCCTCCCTTTTAAAGTAATATCCTAAATTATTCCAAAGATACAGTGACAAACATGAGACATGTATTATCATATTGTGGCATTTTATCAGTCTTAGTTCAGCTTTTTAGTACAATATTTTTATTTCTTAGACTGTTACCTAGTATGTGAGGGAGGAAAAAAGTTAGTATTAAAAACTCCAACTTAATTGTGCTTCTGCCAAAGTAATTTGTTTAAGATAATGTTATAATCAAAACTGTGTGCACTCCATTATTTTTAATGAATCTGGGTATGAAAATGTAGAATGATCAGTTTCTAGTATAGCATCTCTTCTAGAAAAATAGCTCAGACCACAGACCATGCCTTTGATAGGTTAATCAAACAGTTAAAATTCTACATAGATTTTCCTCCTTAAAAAGGGATAGCATATTAAAATTAATACCTGTTACCCATTTTATATTTGCAGCACAACTAACACGGAGTAAAAATATTCTAAAAATTTTACTGTCATATTTTAATCTACTGAAGATATAATGTGGTCGTATTATTTTCATAATTATAAAATTGCTCATAAGAGATTAATATACAGTATATTTAGGTAATCTTATTTTTTTCCTTATAGGTTCCATCCCAAGATCATTCTGTACCAACACAGAGGCAGTTTACTATTCTCACCTTTAATGATTTAATATCATCTGCTGTTCCCATGACACCTGAAGATCCTTCATTTTGGGACTGTTTTTGCTTCACAGAAGAAATTCCAATCCGAAATGGCACAAAGTCATGATATGATTCCCTACATAATGAAGGAAATTGAAAATTATAATCTTCCATATTTACAGAAAAAATTAATGCCTGATGGATCAAATTTTATTTCACAAAACTTTTTTTTTTTTAAACTGAAAACTTTTACTATTAATAAAGCAGACTTCTGGTACAGTACTTTTACCTCTTCCTGTCTGAAATTGCATTGAATGGATAGAAGCAGAAAAAGTTTGGCAGAATTTTACATGTTCATTTTAGAAAAATATAGTAAGTGCAGATATGGAAAAAGGAAACATTTGGTCTCATCTTTCAGAGATAACTACTTTCTAAACCCTGACTTATCTTTCCAGACTTTTTTCTTGGTCATTGAATCCATGTTAACTTTTTTTTTTTTAATGGGAACGTACTGTTTTGTAAATTTTTTAAACTGTTTGTCTGCTGTTCATGATACCTCTGTTATGTAAACTTTTAGTTCTGAAGTACTCTCTTCTATGACTAATAGCAGTTAGAATGCTTTTGACCAGAAGTAACATTGTCCAGATGTAATTGTCTTAAGTAACCAGTGGTATTTATTATAGAACATACATTCAGAGGTGTCATTAAGGACTTTTTTTTTTTCCTCAATTAATTGATTTTGCCTTAGGCTCATCCCATTTCTCAGCATAATGCTATAAGTTCCAGTTTTATATCTTCCTAAAATTGCATCTATAAGGCAGGAAAGACCCATTTTTTTCCTATAACATTTATTTTATTGGTGTGGAAGATTTCTCCTGGTAGCCTTCAGATGATTTTCCCTCATTTTCCATCAACTCAGATCTGATCGTAGAGAAAGCTAGTGTCTGACATTTTTTTTTGCCTCTATTACAAGTAGACTCTGTTGGAAAGGAAAAGAGCTGCAGGAGGTTTGGGATTATGGTATTGAGGTGAGCCCCCTGCCTGGCATAAGAAAGATGTGCCGTAATATACTTCTTTCTTCTGTGTTAGGCATTTTGATTGTCTGTATTATGTTACTGTAAGTGGTGCAGTGAATGTCCTAGTACATTTTGTGGCACATGCTTAATTATGTCCTTAAGAAAGTTTTTAGAACTGGAGTGATTGATTGAAAGGGCTTAGTTTTAGAGCTTGATAAGTATTAACATATTGTTCTTCAAAAAGGCTGTCCAATTTACACTTCCTTTTAGTAGTGTATGTGTGACCATGCTTATCTGTATACTCCCTGGTCAACCATAGATAATTATCTTTTCTTCCCCCCTGTATTTAATCTTTGTCAATATAATTGAAGAATGAAGTATCCTTTTTTAAAATTTGTATTTCTTTCATTACAAATGAGGTTGATAAACAAAAATTGCTGGTTATTTGTATTCCTTTTTATGGTCCTCTTGTTTATTGTCTCCATCTGTGTTTATTTTAGTAAATAGGACTTAATTTAAAATGTGAACATAATATATTAAGATGCCAAGACCATCATATTGATGACAGAACCTATTATGTGGGTGTAGTGCATGTCTTGGAAATTTAGTCTTGTTATTGTTAAATATCAAGAAATAATTTCATTGTTTCTACTACTAACATTTAAAGTCGTGTGTAAGCTGTATAAAAATAGGTACTTTTGTTAATTAAAAATCTTGGAATGTTTTATAATTTTTTTATTTTATTAAGCATGCTCAGTTATTCCAAGCATACTAAGTAACGTGTTTAAAAAAGGTCAAGTAGCATTTATAATACAGAAAGTATTGTATTCCCCAGCATGAGTATAATGTTGATATGAAAAACCATTTGTCTTGTCATTATGATAATAAAATGATTAATAGTTGTTATGGAATTTTTATAAGCCTAACACTACTAGATTCTGTTTTTCAGATTTGCTGATTTTCCTATTATTTTAAAAAATCAGTTACACATGTACATTGTTTGAAGTCAAATTGATCTGTAAGTTTTTTTCCTAAAGAAAAGTACCACCACTTTTAACTTTTTTGTAACTTATTACTATATCTCCAAATAATATGCTTATATTGGTTTTACTTGATTTTTCAGTTTTGGGCATTGTTTTGGCTTCCTAATATAAAGCTTCCCTCTAATCAACATTATGCATTCTCTTTCCTTCCCCCTTTCTGCTCTCAACATAATTATATTGTAATCCAGAATTTCCTTTATGAATATCTTCTGCATAACATTCTTTCAGGTTCATTCATCTTGAAAAGTCACTCCTAAAGCAGTCTGCAGTGTCTAGTCTGGACTGTCTGCCTTCTGTGGCTGGTGCACAGCTGTCTTTCTGGAATCTCTTTACTGTCATCCTGGGGATTATTTCCTCTGTGTTGGATTCTCTTTCATTTCCTACATCTTGTATCTTTCTTAGATTTCCTCCTCTACTGGGTAGGGCATATCCTCAAGTAGTTTCCTAAGAACAAATGAGACATGGGAGATACATATTGTTTGAGGTTGGGAGGAATGGCAGTCCACTTCTGCAAAGTGGTATAGAGGTCTAGACATTCCTTAGTTACCCCATTCCCCTCCACTCCAAGTCACTCTGTTAACTATTAATTTCCGTTTTCGCCTAATACTCAGTGTTATCACATGCTAAGTTCTGTACTGGCATTGACCATAGTACTGCTTCATAGCCTTGTCTGCTGGGTCCAAAATCATTCTTTGCATTGTACCGCACTGCCCAATGTATGGCTTTATTGGTCTTTATTAATACTTTCCTATTTAGGAACTTCTATGGGTTTAATTTTAAAAAGTGCATCTTGTGTGTGTGTCCTATGCTCTTATTCAGAAACTAAATAGATGTGGATAAACTTTCAGTTTATCAGAATTCGTTTTGCTCAGTGTCAGAAACTTACAAATGAATTAGGTTAGGGAACTCAAAGTTCCCTCACTGTTTGGAACTTTTGCCATCTTTTGTTTGTTTGTTTGTTGTTTTTTTGTTTGTTTGTTTTCCTGCTGTACTGAGGATATAACCCATGGGTGCTTTATCCCTGAATTACATTTTCAGGCACCTCCCATCATGCCTCTTTTTTTTTCTTTTTTTTTGAGACAGAATCTAAGTGAAAGAGGCTGGTCTTGAACTTGGGATCCTTTTGTCTCACCCTATTTGCTGGGATTACAGGTATGTACCATCATGCTCAGCTTCTTCCTAAACTTGAGAACCAAATAGATTTAGACATATATGTATGAACCTGTATCTGATCACGGATATTTCCAATTACTAAAGACTTAAAGCATGAAGAAAGCTAATTTCTCATCTTATTATGTGAATTTGGGGTCTGCTAAGGTCTTTGGATAAAATTCTAGTTTATCAGTTAATGTCAAATGACTGCCTTAAGTGGCCAAGGTATATACATTAAATAGTTGTCTTCCACACAAAGTGTTTCATACTTAGGTTGTTTAATCATCATATGAGATGAGTTCGTTTTGCTGATGGGAAAAAGTGCTGAAATACTGAGCAATTTAGTGAAGATCATGTGTTCTTTGCATAGTGGAGCTTGCTTTTTGTTTTGTTGTACCAGGAGTGCTTAAACACTGAGCCATTCCCCCAGTCCTTTTTATTTTTTTTATTTTGAGAGAGGGCCTCAGTAATTTGCTGAGGGTGGCTTTGAATTTGCAGTCTTTCTGCCTTAGCCTTCCAAGTCACAGGGATTTAAGTGGTGTGTGCCACCACTCTGGGTTCAACCACTGTATCAATGGTGGAACAGTGATAGTGGAATCATTGAACCTCTGTAACTTTTGCCACAAATTTATAGTGAAATACATGCCCTTGGGAGTGTTTATTGTAATTACTCATCACAAGACAGCAAGTGGGTACCTGATTTATCTAAATCTGTGGAAAGTGGAATAAAAACAATACAGATACAGTAAGGAGAATGCAAAGTTGGCTACATTTTAAGTAAAAACGCCTTCAGAGGAATTTTTTTTGCCTAGAAGTTCAGTCACTGTTCTTTGCTTTTAGGGTCATTTGTTCAGTGAAAAAACTAAAAAAGTTAATGTCAAATGACTGCCTTTTATTCTGGTCTCTTATTCTTGCCTACTCTGTCTTCAAAATATTTAACAGACCTCTCCAGACTCATAATTTCAACTGCCTACTTACCCATGTCCACCTACTGATAGCTCATACATACTATGTTTAAAGCACACTCCTTAATATTCATTCCCTAATCCCTTCCCGCCCTCCACCACTGGGATTGTTCATTCCCTCTGTCTTTCCTCTCTTAGTATTGAGACCTGGTGTAAAAGATTGAACAACTGAGAAACTCCAAGGCAAGAACAGAAAGTTATTTAAAGAATAGGGAAGAGAGAGAGAGGAGGGGGTCCAAAGTGGTGCCCAATGGAGTGGGGGTGTCCTGCCCCTTTTATCCTTTCTTCTCATGCCCCCTCCTCCTCTTATCTTGCCCACATGGCCAAAAGGTGGGAAAGGAGTCTTCCAGGGATGTCTCTCCTTATCTACCCAGAAAGGCAGGAAGGGAGCTGCCCTAGAGGTGCTTCATTAACAACAACTTGTTGGGAGGAACAGTTCCCTGGAGGCAGGTAACTTTGACAACAGTTTGGAGTGCTCTGGAGGTATTAGCATTTCCTTTCAAATCAGCCCCCATCATCCTGACCCAGTTATTCATTGCCTACACTGACTGTCCTTTGCCCCCTGGTCTCAGTATAAGGGATCTTTATCCTTCCAGTTTCTTGACCCTGAATCCTTAGAATCTTACTCTTTTCTCTCATATTCCACATGCTTTTTTAAAATACACATTTCAGCAAATATATCAGGCCTATCTTTGAATCACATCCAGTCTGACCATGTCTCACTATCTCCATTGCTGCTACACTAGTCTAAATCCCCATTCTCCCAGTAAGATTGCCAGGGCCACCTCTCTGCACTTCCTACTTTCACCCCTTCCCCTTCTCAATTGGTTCTCCACATAGTTGCCACTCACTCAGTGAAAGTCAGACTTTTCCTAATAAGCATAAAAGCCTACATGGTCTGATGTCTGCTCTCTGACCTTTCCTCTATTCTCCCTATTCACTCTTCTGCAGACCCACTGGACTCTTCCCTGTGTTTTCACCATGCCAGGTATGCTCCATCAGCTTTCCTTCTCTGGAATGTTCTCTTCCCAGATATCCACATGGCTCACTCCCATTAGATTTTAATTCAAATGTCATCTCTTTTTTGTGGAGCATAATCTATGATTCCACATTACCCCTTTTATTCTCCCCACAACACTGGGGAGAATAGGCAGTAAAGGGAGATAAAAGACAGGAAATGCATACAGGTTTAGTTAGCCAGTGCTAGGCCTGGGGAGGCGGTGAACTTCACTCAGCTTCCTTGGTGTTTTAGCCTTTGCCCTCAGCACAAGGAAGTTGCTCTCAATTTTAGTGGGGGGGCCCCCACATTCACTCTGTTTCAAATTCTGATCTCCCTTTCCCACTTTTCTTTTTCTTATACTTAACTTCTGCCTAATATACCATATAATTTCCTTTTGTCATTATTATCTGCCCTGCTCTAGTTCGTGTCAGACCATAAGCTCCAAGGGGACAAGGATCTAAGCCATGTCTATTTACTATTATTTCTCCAGAGTCAGAACACTGCCTAGCTCTTCAAATGGCTCAACAACAATTGGTTGAATGAGTGATTGTTGGCGTTTTGTCTTAGTTTGCTAGACCTGCCATAACAAAGTATTACAGAATGAGTAACGTAATCAACAGAAATTTATTCCCAGGTAGTGCTGAAGAATAGAAGTCTAAGCTCAATGTCCCAATAGGATCTGTTCTTCTGAGGCCTCTCTCCTGGGCTTGCAGATAGACACTTTTTCTCTGTGCCCCATGTCGTTTCTTTTTTTCTAGCTGTGTCCTGATCTCCTATAGGTATACAAGTCATATTTGATTAGAATCTATCCTAATTGCCTCATTTAATTTCCTCTTACTTATTCTATCTCTAAATACAATTCTGGGTACTAAGAGCTAAGAAATTAACGTGAATTTGGTGGCAGGTAATTTGTCATATAATATGGCTACCATATTGCCTATTAAATCACTTCCTTGGGTTATTTCTGTCTCCTGCACCCTCCCCTTTTATTTGCTCATGTAATACTAGTAATCTTTTCTTTATCCTTATCTCAATTTGTAACTGTATATATTTATTTATATAGTATCTACCTCTTCTTTCTACTTTCAGACTTTTAAGTTTCAGGCATTGCATTAATACTTGACTTACAGTCTTAATGTAAACATCATAGCCACCATACAAGGTAAGTATGATTACTCCTATTTCAAGAATGTACAATCTTGAGACCCAAACAAATTACATAATTTTTCTGAGGTCAGTACTAGTAAATGGTGTCATTCTGATTTTCATTTAGCTCTCACAGACTCAAGCCCATTCTCCTTCTATACCCTACTGTCATCAAGATGAATGGTGAAAATCAAACTTCTGCTTTCCATGTCCCAAGCAAAGCTTCCCTTGAAGCAGTTTTCCAGGAAATGGGACTAAGTTTAGAATCGGAGTAAAATTATACCCCTGGTTGACTTTGAACCTCATCTCTCTCTCTCTTTTTTAACTGCTGCAACTCTGTTGTCCTTAATGATCATCTAGATTTATTCGTCCTTTTGCAAAATTTAGCTAAAAATATTTAAATTTGTTTCCTTATTAAAGTGTCAGAATTATACAATGAGTTCATAATGTCAGGGCAATGGCTATAATTTTATTCCAAAATAGAGAGGAAAAGGTCATTGCTTTTGTTAGAAGAGTTTAGCATATATTCTTAATGAAATGCCAGAGCTCATTGGTGAAAATGGTGTTGACTTTGAAAGTCAGTTATTATAGTCAAGTGAATGTCATTCTTTCTTTACATGTAGCTGATTTTTAAAAATAGAAATATTTTTTTCTTCATGGTTTTTATAATTAAGGATGAACTTCAAAATCTATGTCATTTCTGCATTGAAAAGCTTATTCTACTGCATACCAGTTGTGAAATCATTAATAGGAATATAACTGTCAGTACTTTTCATTTTAATACATAGATAGAAATACTTTAGGTCATGGTAGTGATTACTTGTAACTGTTGAACTCTGATTTTCACTTGGCATTTCCAAACCGCTCCCCTGAGATTGTGGATGATAATCAGGTGGCCATTTAATGGTGCTTTTTAAATTGGTGTCAAAAGGTGGAGGTGCAGAGATGGTGCATTCATTGACTCATAAGCTGTGTGTTAGGAAGTTATATATTGATTTTCTATTTCTGTGTATGTGGCTTCTAAAAAAAATGACAAGACTATTTTATCCAGATAAATTTAATTTTGATCAAAGCAAATGCACACTGTGAATATTTTGACTTAGATAATAACATTTGAAATTTGATATTAATTTAGCAATTTAAAATAGATCTGGAATTGACCTGCAAATGATAAATAAAACACAGAAACAGCCTTAAATTTCAAGCATAAATTCCTATTGTTTCCCTAGGCATTCTTCATGTACAAGTGCCACTGACCATTAAGTTGCAGGCAAGTGTTAATCTTGTAGTAACTTGAAAGAGATAAGTTTATTGTCTAGCACAATTTGGTTTGTTTTATTGTTGGAGGCTTATTTTCTGTAATGATCAAATAATTAATTTGAGATTTATCTCTTTTATTTTGGTATTGAGGATTAAGCTAAATAAACTTGAAGCACATGAATTAAAACCATTATCTGGAGTGAAAATAAAATAGAAAAGCCAGATACTGGAGACTTAAAGTAGCTTGAATATTTATTTTCATTAACAAAAAAGGTGGAGATAAATACAATTCTTTGGGGTCAATCTTCACGTGAAAAGGGGGTTCTTGGGTTCAGAAAAAGAATGGCAAGTGATTTGGGGTTAAGGCACAGCCTTACTGCACTTGGCTTTCATAGGGAACGTGGTTCAAATATCAAATACATCATTCACTGAAATAGCCTTTTACAAAATTGACATCCTTTTAACTTTAATCACATTAATTTACTAAGGGAAAAATTATCTCTTCCTAGACTTTCAATCACATTTGTACTTAGAATTATCATTAAAAATGGTGTTTCTCAAAATAGTTGATAAACTATAAGTCAAGATGAATTTACTTGCGTACTTATCAAATAGAAAAATGCTCTCAAGGCAATTACTTCACATTTTGCTGGAAAATGAATCTTTTATGTCAGTTCATTCGTGTTATAGTCTAATAACTTGGATTTCATGCTATTTTTAGTGTGTGTATGAAAATGTGAAGTATTTGATCACTTAAAAGCCTAACTAATTTAGGAGTCAGTCGGAAACAAGCACAATATAGTGTGTCACAAGTAATCATGCAGATTTTTCATCATGAGAAATACTTGATTTGTTTCAAATGAATTTTCTTTCCTCTTTCTGTTTCTTTTTAACATACCAAATCATAGAATATGATTGTCTTTTTATTGACCTTGAAGCATACAAAAACAAAAGTTTTTTCAGAGTACAGAATTCATATTTATGAGGTACTTAGTGTAAAGCTTGCAAAAGCACCGGGTGGCCAAAATGAGTAAGCTCGCCAGGCGGGTTCACCAGAGTCAGACAAAAGTAGTGACTTGAGATTTATTGGAGTCTGTGTCCCGGGCGAAATCTCCAGCCCCGCCGGGGTGAAAGTCTGAAAGTCGGGGTGGGAGAGCCAGAAGAAATCGCAAGTGGCTTTGGCTGCTCAGGATTTTTATACAGAGGAAAGGGGTCAAGGGTCCTGCCCAGGAAAAGGTGGACCCGAGGTGGATGTCAGGGTCAGCAGGTCTGCCTCATTGGTCACTTCTGGCACAGTGTGTTGCTAGGTGACTTTGCTCCCTCCCCCTGCAGCCGCCCCAATTCGACCTAACACTTAGAAAGTCATTTAATAAGAAGCTTAAGGGGGACTCACAATGGGTTCAGATTTTTCAAGAGCACACCTTAAGGAAGACTTTTATTTACCAGTTTAGTCTTCCAGAGCAAACGTGTATGTTTTGGTTTTAAGAAGGGGTTTTAGATACCACAAAGTTCATATAATCACTAACAAACTTTCAGTCCATCCTATTCCAACTTTTCAGAATTGACTTTCTGGCAAAGCAAATTAAATTCTGCCATTGTCTTTTTGGAGAAACAACAGGGTTAGTTCCCTTTTTCCTGTAGGTTCAGGTTTATAAAATCCTTAATATGGCTTTCAACATTCTACGAACAAAACTCCTCCAGATTTTTATTTCTCACCTTCATTCCACCATGCCACTCTTTAGCTGCACCTGTTCCTTACTGATCCCAAACCCCAAATCTATTCACGCTGCCTTTCCTCTACCTGCCCTTCCTTCCCAGATGTGCTTATAATCACACTACATTTTCTTGGTCCACTCATCCAGAGGACACCCAGGTTTTTCCTCCAGCCTCTAATACATTCTGAATTTTTTGCTCTCAGCTGATGACTTAGATACCTATTCCACTGAAAATGCAGAATCTTTTAGATAATTTCCCCATGCTCTCTTCACCACATCTGGCCACTTGCTGCATCTGTGCCCCTGCACACTGCCTTTTGTCCTGCAGCTAAAGAAGAGAAGAGGAGCAATCCATACTCCTATCTAAGGCCAAGCCCCTTGACCTGTGCAATGCATCCATTTCCTCTCTCCTACCCAGAGTGCTATTTGGTGAATCTCACCTCGTGGGCACATCAATTCATCAATTTCCGTGTTTTTACTTTATCATTCCCAGAAACATAAAAAGGTTACTTTCCCATCATGGAAGAAAGAAAAGGAAAAATCCTCTCTTGACCCCATTTTTCCCTGTTGGACAGTGTCCCATTTTTCTGTTTCCCTTTTCTAAAAAAACGAGAAAATGTCATTAACCACAGTTCCTCTCATTCACTAATGTCAGAACTCACTGAAATAAGGCTTTTACCTTGCTTTGCCACTGAAGTTTCATTTTCTCAAGGTCAGTAAAGATCTTGGTGTTACTAAGTTCTTTGGGCAATTTTGATTTTCCTTGGGCTATCAGCAGTATTTAGCTCATTGAAAATGCCCTCCTCCTGGAGCTGGGATTGTGGCTCAGTGGTAGAGCACTTGCCTAGCATGCATGAGGCACTGGTTTCAATCCTCAGCACCACATAAAAATAAACAAAATAAAGGTCCCTTAACAACTAAAAAAAGACAAAAAAGAAAAAAAAAAGGAAAAGGAAAATGTCTTCCTCCTTGTTATAGTTTCTTCCTTTGGCTTTCAGGATACACATCAAGTTTTCTTCCTCTTCGTCCTTAGTTTATTTCAGTCTGTCTTTTGCTGATTTATTTATCTATCTAAACCCTACATGTTGATCTAAAGGTCCCAAATTCAGTTCTTCGATCTCTTTTTTCTTTCTATGCTCACGCTCTAAATATATACTGATTATTCTCAATTTTACGTCTGCAGCCCAAATTTCTCCTCTGAACTCCAAGCTCATATATCTTTCTACTTGACATCTATACTTGGATGTCTAATAAGCACCTCCAATATATTATGACCCAAACCAAAATCTTTATCTTCTTAAAATCTGCTCACTCTACAGTCTTCTTCCATAGTAAATTCAAATTAAATTTCTTTAGATGCTTGGGGTAAAAGTTGTTGAGCTCCCTTGACTCCTCTTTCTTATGTCAGCCTCTCATCCAATCATTAGCAAGTACTATTGGTACTTTTTTTCTGGCTAAATTCTGAACTACTATTTCAGCATGCATTTGTCTCCATCATAATTTGTTTATTTTTATTTCTTGATTGATACCTCTGTGTCTCCATGCTAGACCATAAATTCTTTAATGGCAGGATATCTTTCTTGTTGGTGTATGTATCCTTAGACTTAGCTGCACCTCACATGAAGGGACTTTCAATGTATGTTTGATAATTGAGTAGATTAATGAGGAAATTTATAGATGGAATGTCTTAGTTTTCCATCACTGTGAAAAAATACCTGACAAAAACAACTTAAAAGGAGAAAAAATTTATTTTGGCTCATGGTTTCAGAAGTTTTACTCTATGTTTGGCTGGCTCCGTTGTTTCTGGGCCTTTGGTGAGGCAGAACATCATGGCAGAGTAAAGATGCTCACCACATAGCAGTTGGGAAGTAGAGCACAAAAAGTGAGAGAAAGGGGCCAGGACACAATATAGCCTTCAAGGGCATGCCCCCAAGGACTTACTTCCTACAACTAGGTTGTCCCTCCACCTCCCAATAGCAGCACCAGCTGGGGACCTTCAACACAAGAGCCTATGGGGGACATTCTAGATCAAAACTATATCGTAGACTAAGAATAATTTCTTCGTTTTAATATGTAATTGCTACTGGTTATACATTTTGTTTTAACAAAAACTTTGTCAAGAAATCATGTCATAGTGAAGGCAGGTTTGTGGCAGATATTATGGGATAATAATTTTTTTTAAACTTTGTTAAAAATTTCTTTCCTTTATACAAAGTAGGCACCTGATGTGTATGTTAAATTAATTGAGTTGAATTAATGGAACAGTTGAAAGCCTCCCTAGTAGAAAGAGTAGGATTGTTTCTAATCCCCTGTTTTGCCATTGACCTTACTTTGAACGAGGAAGTTAACCTCTGGAATCTTCTGGCCTTCATGTTCTACAGTGTTAAGAATTTATAAGTAGAGGTAAATTATGTATCTACTCTCTAATGAAACTAGGGAAAAGGCAAACGGCAAACAAAAATATACAGCTCCCTTGAAACGCAGTCCATTCTGGCAAATGAGAATGTGAAAAGCAGTCTTCATTTGACTGCACTGGAGTGTTATATTTTGCACTTGTGGCACTAACTTCAGAAAAATCTATTGCTTGATGCCAGGTGTGGTGGCACACTCCTTTAATCCCAGAAGCTCGGGAGACTGAGGCAAGAGGATAGCAAGTTCAAAGCCAGCCTCCACAACTTAGTGAGACCCTGTCTTAAAATTTAAAAGAAGGGGGGATGCTGGGGATGTGACTCAGAAGAACCTCCCTGCTCCTCCAGGTTTAATCTCTGTTACCAAAAAAAGAAAGAAAGAAAGAAAGAAAGATAAAATAAAGAAAAGAAAAATCTGTTGCTTTAACATTTGTCTCATTCTAAATAGATGTAGAAACAGAAACTCAACTACTTTCTTTTTTTAAACTATTTTTTAGTTGTTGATGGGCCTTTATTTTATTGATTTATATGTGGTACTGAGGATCAAACCTGGGCCTCACACATACCAAGCAAGTGCTCTGCCACTGAGCCACAACCCCAACCCTGAAGCTCATGTACTTTCTATTGCTCCAAATATATCTAACACCTTCAGAGAACTTCACCTATTGTCTGAAGAGTCCCATGAGGCCCACAACAAAATCACAATATAATTTTTGCCTAATTTGGAGATCTGTAGAATGCTAAAACTGAAAGAAAAAATACTTTGGCAAATTGGAAGTATATTAGGGCTACTAATCCTACATTTGTATAAGTTTGCTGAAATTACTATTATAATATCCCTTTGATAAGAAAAATTCTTTTTTTATAACATTTCTTCTAATAGGTACCAAACATAAATATACCACCACAAAATCTTATATTGGTTCACTTACTGGTATTGTCACAATTACATATAAATTGAATTATATATAATTTATATATTACATATTTCATATTTTATATATGAATACATATAGAAAACTGAATGTGTGTGTGTGTATGTATGTATGTATGTATGTATGTATCTATCTATCTATCTATATGTAAAGTCCATTGTCATGATTCCTACTATTCAAGCTCAATAATCTGTGCCTTGCAGCAAGTTAGATGCTGTTAGTGTAGAAGAGAGCACCGGTGTGTTTTGCTCAGTAGTGTTTAGAGTTATAATCAGATAAACCAGAAAATATTTGGATTATCTGGCACTTTGAAGTATTTTTCAAAGTGAAAGTGAACCTCAAAAACTGTGCTTTGCAGTAAGATGATTTGGGGATCAGAATATCACATATAATTAGGTTGGTAGCTCTGCATTAGAGAAGAAATGCTCCAGGTCTAAGAACATTCAGGAAAGGGGAAAAGCAATCCCAGCCTCCAGGAGTACCTGGCACTTTGGCCTAAACTGATGTCTATCAATGTCCAGCAGCTATAGAGAAGTGGTTGTCAAACCTTAGGAAACAATGGAAAGTTTGAAAATGTAACCTCACTGCCCTTACCCTCAAAAATTTACATTTTTCAGTGGAGCTGGTATGGGATGAAACAAATCTGCATTTTAAACAAGGACATTATTAAATAGAAAATTTCTTTAAAATTAGGAGTTTATTTCAATTTTAAAATAAATTATTTAAATAATTGGTTTTCACAAAAGAATAAACATTTTTTGTGTTTATCATGATGACTTCATGATATATTTCTGGTTTCTTGTTCTCAACAGAAAGAATGCTTGACTTTTAAAATAAAGGGCTGGGGATGTAGCTCAGTGCTAGAGTGCTTGTGTGGCATGCATGAGGCTCTGGGTTCAATTCTGAGTACCACAAAAATAAATATAAAATTAAATTATGGATGTCTGCTCAAATTTTTTTTTTTTTTTTGGTGGTGCTGGGATGGAAACCAGGGCCTTGCACATTCTGGGTCTTCCTCTACAGAGCAACCTCCCAGCCCCTCAAGGTTAATTGAGAAGTATAAGCTACATTGCTTAGTTCAGCTTTTCTTCCAGTTTGTAATTTTGACAGATAAATTTTATTTATTTATGTGCTTATTTATTCACCCATGACTTATTTTCTAATGTATACAAGCTATGTTTCAATCATCATGGGTATAAAGATGAATACAGTAGTTCCTGACCTTAAGGACTTAAATTTTTTTCAGTGAGTGACAGACATAAATAAATAAGGGTGATAAAATGTCACTAGTACTGTTACAAGAACATATGCAGAGTTTGGCCAGAAACAAAGTGTTACCCGGTATAATATTCCTACAACCTGGATGAACTTGCACCTAGCCTCCCAACTCTGCCTATCTTTAATTAAGGTCAGGATATTTACAGGTGAAGAGCCCTCTGTGACCTGACCACTTGACCCACTAGGTCAAAGATGGCCATTTAAATGACCTCTAATAGACTCCAAGCTCCATTATAATCCCAAATGCATGCTAAATAACACATCCCCCAGACTATGATAGTTGCTAGTTGCCATGGTGATGGCTGGGAAGGAGGGATAAGGAGTGTGGTGCCCAGGATTCTGGGCAAGGCTCTGCCTATTCTAAGAAAAGACATGTAGGGCAGACTCCAAATGGCTATAGTTAGGCTTTCTTGCTGAGGCTTCTGACAGGCTATGTTTTTAATGTGTAGCCAAGGTCATGAACACCCTGACTCAAAATTGTAAACATTTGCTTGTGAGCATGCACCCATTTATGTATCCTGTTGGCGATATGCCTTCTTTGTTTGACCTGCATATAAAAAAGACCTGTGGAAATGGTTCAGGTGCTAAATGGAACTCACTTGGTCTAAAGGGAACTGGATGGGGCTAAATGGAGCTAAAGCTTGAGGCTGGGGGCTGCTGCCACTTCTGAATGAAGAACGTCTACTATCCCAGCTGCACTTTGCATCTTCCGTCACCTGCGGGGATCTTGATTTTGTTTCACAGGGTCTGACAACATGAATATTCCTCCCCTATATTAGCCTACCCCGTCTACTTCTTTTACCCTTTTTCTATTATTTTCTCAAGTCTAACAGGTTGAAAAGTTGATTTGTGAGCTACACTCTCATGTCTCCATTCTTTGGTCACTGAATGAACTGGCACTGTTGGCCCTCAGCCTCTGTTTTGTATTTGACTTGTGACACCAAATGGGAAATCACATCCCTTTAGGGGTGTCTCTCTTCTAGAAGAGGGGCCATGAAATTGTTGGTAGCAAAGAAGCAGGTCAACTCTCGCTGGGTGCAAAGAGTTATAGAAAGACTTCTTGAAGGAATTGATACTTAACCTGATTCTTGGAGGTGTTTGTTATTTGCCTGGCTAGTAAGAGTGTAAAGGATTCCAGGCAGAGTGAAGCAGCAACAAAGGTATAGAGGCAGAAACAGCTTGGAACATCTGCTGTTTAGGTGTGTGGGGATTAGGTGGTAGTTCAGTTAGCTTCAAAGGTTTATAACATACCTGCAAGGAGGGCTATGGGGAGATGTGAGTGCTCGGGAGAGTTAGTCATCAATAATTTATTAAGCTGCGGGATTTGAACTTTATTCTATAGATGATGGAAAACCATTGGGAGGATTTTAAGCAGTGGATTATTTTGATGATTAAAAAAGCTGTTGTTATTACTCAGAAATCTTCCCCCCTCAAGCTTTGCCTGAATTTCATGAGTCAAAAAAGGAGATTTAATGGAACTGTTAATATGAGGCTTTGCTCTTCTGGTGTCTCTGCTTGTCATTTGCAGATAGGTACACTAAAACTACCTTTGTTCAAAAAGAAGATAAACTTGTCCATTGATAGATCAAAATCCCTTCATCATTGGGTCACATGGAAGTGATCAAGTTATCTGCTTATCATTTTCTCTGAACCTAGGATTTGATGTTTCAAAGGACAACTTCTGTCTCAAAAAAAATCTTTAGAATTATTTACAAAACTCATAAATCTTAATGAGGCTGCCTTTGGAAGTGAAAAATAAATTCAAAGAAATTGTATGAAAATAAAAAGTCATCTGCCTGCCCAAAGATTAATTCTAACTCAAACAATGTATCCAGTTCAGCTTTATGCATTCTCTACCCACATCAGCAAAGAATATAGGAGGAGGCTGGTAGTACATTAATGCTCAACCCTCAGGCTATTTATTTAAACTTCATCATTGAAAACCCAATACAAATTCTCAAGACCATGCAAAATTATTTGCAGTCAAATATTTTGTATTTTAACTGATTTTTATTATACTCATTTAATTGGTTGACTTTTATACAACATTTTTGTAAAGCTGGCCTAGCATTTATCAGCTCTTTATGCAGAAACTCTACCAATTTAAAACTCCTGTGCTGAATTCTTTGCTTACAATGCCAAACAAAGTGGAAGCTACTTAACTTAAATTGCATACTTCAAAAAGAACTTCCATGTGTGCAATGGTAAGCCTCAGGATACAAAGATAAAGCTAAACCTGAGCAGTCTAAATGATGGTTCCCCGACTAAGTCCTGCCGCAGAGAAGACAAACTTCGAATGCTCCTGGGATTACAGATTTGAGTCCATTCTAGCTGGGGAGGGATTTAGGAAGCAAAAGTATAGTCTTGGATTTCAGGTGGTAAGAAGTTTTAGGAGACAAAGCTCTTTCTGAATGAAGTACTTAATTAATAATACAAAACAGCCATGTCTGTGATTAGCAACCCTTTGACAAGTGTCAGAAACCTAATTCTACCTAGTTTATACAACCCTTTGTTGAGATGACTGTTTTTTGTTTTTTTTAACCTGATTATATTGGCTTCTGATCAGTGAGAAGATTAATTTGGAGAAGTATTATAAAATGCATCAGAAGATAGGACTCAATGGAGGGAAAGCAACCCATTAGGAGGCTATAGCAATGATTCATCTAAGAAATTACAAGGGTGTGGGTTTGAATAGTAAAAGCTGGAATATGTAGAGCAGGATGGATGTGAAAGAGAGTCTCAAAACAGAGTTGTCAGAACTCAACAATCAATGGAAAGATGCAGAAAAAAGGAGTTATAGGTGCTGGGGCAAGAATGTGTGGCCAGAGGCCGACCGTGCCTGTGTCATCAGGGAAGCAGGGAGAGAGAGCATGATCCTTCCTCCCTTCCCAGCTGGGACTCTGTTTCACCATTTGTCCTTTTCCAGATGCTGTGCCTTACCTAACAGTGAGATGGGAAAGAAAGGGTACTCATGGAACATCATGAAAAAGGCAGTGTGTGGGGTATTGACTTAGTGTTTTGTTTTCTTTTCAGCAAATGAATGAGTAACAGACTTTGATTATGAGTGTCGGGAAACCCAGTCTTGTTGGAAAATTTAGAATGAGCAGGTTTGGGAGGGAGGCTGGTGAGTTTGATTTAGGGTGTGCTCATTTAAAAAGGCCAGAAAATAGCTAGTGGAAAGTTGGAAGGAAAAGGCTGAAGATCGGGTGAGCTTTTAGAACTAGAGGTAGAGGTTTAGGAGCTTCTGGTGAACGTGAATATTAAAGTTGTGAGAAGAAATATGAGAGACAAAGACAGATCAAGTGGGCAATATGGAGGGTAGGAGGAAGAACTTGAGGTGTGGGTTGCACAGGAATTGCCAGAGAGGATGGAGGGAACCAGAAAAAAGCCAGAAGGCCAAGGAGTAAGAGGCCCAGGAGCCACTGCAGAGAGCCAAGCAGCACAGAATGGAGACATGTGAATCAAGAGAAGAACGTACATAGATGACATGATGCATAATGCGGGGGGGGAAGGGTGGCAAAAATGGAGGAAGGATAGATAGCATAGAGGGAAGGGAGGGGTGGGGGCGGGTGGGGGGTAAAAATAATAACAGAATGTGTGACAGATACCATTGCCCTGTGTACATGCATGAACGCACAGATGGTGTGACTCTACTTTGTGTTCAGCCAGTGAAACAATAGCTGTACTCCATTTGTGTTCAATGAATCAATAAGTAAATTTAAAAAAAATTAATTAAAAAATAATAATAATAATAATAAAAAGAGACCCAAAGTTTACCAACAAAGCAAGCAGTACTAAGGAATTCTTATTAAGATGGAGAATATTACCATATCTATAAATAAATCACGTGGGGGGACAAAGAGGGAGAGATGGTAAAGTAAGGGTAGATGGGAGGATTTTCAATTTCCAGATGATGCTCATGACTGTGAAGTCCATTACAGAGTTGGATGAGGGTCTGTGGTTCAGGGAAGAGGGCAGCAATAACACCCATTTGATTGCCGATCCTGTGTTCCTCCCTCCCTCGTCAGTACCAGCTGGCCACAAACCCATTTCCTTTTGCTGTCACCATGACCCCACTCGTGGCACTTGATACTCTCACAGAAACTATTCTAGAACTGATCCCCTCTCTAGCAACTCTCTCCCCTTGACCTTTTACACACTGCTCTCAGATTAACCTTTTGGAAACTCAGCTACAGGCTGAGTGGCTCTGGAGCACATGAAACAAAAATCTTTCTAATTTCATGGGACTCTCTTCACTGGCACCTGCTAAACCTTTGTACAATGACAAAGGCCTAAAGACTGAGATCCTAATCAGTATAAGATATACTCCATGTTTGTGTAGATATGGAAAAATATACTGTACTGTGTATCTAAAAAGAAAAACAACAACAAATCCAAAATGTAATGCTCTTTCCTCAGCGAATCCTGCAGTCCACAACAGGGGCTGCATGGAAGTATCTTTCTCTCCTTTAGTTCTAGTGGAAACATTTTTATTTCCTTATGCATAAAACAATTCATTGCTATACATGAGGGCATTTTTCTCAGTAGAATGTTATTGAAGGCATACCTAATGCATGTGCATTTTTGTGGAATTGCAAACATTTCTATGCATTGCAGTTCAGTGTAACAGCACCAGAAAGAAAGAAAGATTAACTCAACATCCTTAATACTATTTTAACAAAATGCTTTAAATTATGTTTCTTTCAGTTAATGGGTTAGAGGAAAGTACATGCATTTTACCAGAATGAGCCATCAGAGATCTAAATAAACGGACCAAATGAGTTTGTTTGAATGTTCCTATTCACAGAGGAATACACATTCAAATAAAACTGTGTACATTTATTTGAATATGTAATCAAGGAGCTGAACATAATTGGTACTTGTTTCCAAGTGTAGCTTCCGTGGTTTACACATGTGGGTACCTCAATATGTTGTTAAAAAGCAGAAAATAGTCCTTTCTATATACATTTTATGCAAATTTCAGAGCTATTGCTATTGTTTGCCAGCTTCATTGCTTGCTCATGCACAAGGGCACCTACATGTATTAGCAGTAATGCTGCTGCCAAAAGGAAGGCTATTTTCAAGTTTCTCAAGTTGTCTGAGCCTTTGGGGAGGTTTGAGTTCATTCATTCTTTCCTTTTTTAATTTGACAAATATTTCATGTCTGAGCTGGGTGCTGAGTAACAGAAACATTTTAATCATCTAGGCATTTTAAAGTGCCTATCCTTGCTCTATTCAGTACCTGTTCTGGTTCATGACCCAAATCCTTAACAGACACTGGTCTTTTGACACTACACTTGGTTGTTAAGGAATGGAGAATGTAGAGGATGCCCTAGGCCAATACACATGCTAGGATGACAGCACAGGAGGACAAATGGAGACACACAACATTAATATTTAAAATGTCATTAATCAAACAAGAAAGATATGAAATAAAATATGTTCTATACTCCTACCTTGTTCTTATCTTCACAATGGCTGGAAGTGTGAACTTAGAAATCTTGAGTTCCTTAGCTTTTTGTGCTGGCAGTTTGGGGATGGGTGTCCCCTAGCCCCTGGCCAAGGCCTGCAGCCTGTTCCATTCTTTGCATAGCTTTGACTTTGTCATGAACTACAAAGGGCTTTAGATTCACGTGAGTGGACATCATGGGCAACATGTCCAGGCTCTGTCCACAGTGCATAAAGTCATTGTTCCAGACTTAAGAAAGAGATATGAACAGACCTTGAAGCACTTTTGGAGCACTTGGGAAGAGAGTTTTGAGGTCCCACATATGTTAAAGGTGGTCTAGAAGAGGAATGTGTGAGGTATGGGTGGTCCTGTTCCCTTGGCCTTGCCCACAGTGAAAAGTGAGAGCCTCCTCCCTGTACCACTAAGTGGATCTCCACCCTGGAGGCATTTGCCAGACAACTTGTGAGTATCAGGATTTCTCTCTTTAGCCACATGTATGTTTGCACCATTCCTATGGTGCTTTTCTGGTCCTGCCTGGTCTTTATGACATCACCATAACTTCGAGTGGAGGCAAAATATAAAATTGTGTAGAAAATGAAGACTCTACCCTTCCAAACTTCTCCTATCTAACTCCACCCCTATTATGGTGACAAAGACCTAGCATAGATTTGGAAGGAAGCTAACAGTGTTTGGAGGGAAGTTGTCAGGTTGTTTGTAGTCCTGAGCTATCACTGTGTACTAGGACACAGCTCTTTGGAACACTCAGGGATTTTGATGATGGCTGCTTAATCTGTCCCACTAATTCTGAAAAAAAGCATGGTGGCAGGGTGGAAGGACAGAAGGGGAGCATCAGAGGGAAAGATGCTGCCTGAGAAGTACAACGCTGAGGGATTATCAGCATTAAAAATGAGAGTTTCATTTGAATATTATTATGATTTAAATCTTAACTGCCTCTCAAAGGTCATGTGTTGAAAGCTTTCAACCTGTGGTGCTGTTGGGAGGTGGTGGAAACTTCAGGAGATGAGCTTAGTGGAAGGAAGTTAGGTCACTTGGGGGGTTTCCCTGAAGGAGATATTGGGATGTTGGTTCCTCCTCTTCTCTCTTTGCTTGCCATGAAGTAAGCAGACCTCCTTTGCTACATGTTCCCCACTGTGGTGTGCCACTTTGCCACAGGTCCAAAAACAACAGAGCCAAGAGACTATGTTTATTGCAGATATTTTTGTCACAGCAACTGAAAGCTAACACAGATATTGCTTTAAAATAATCTGAGTTATTAAGAGTGAAAACATAATGAACTAAGAATAAAATTGAATAACAGAATAAGCTGTAAATATTGGCAAACTATGCAAATATGTCTACATAACCAAAATTTGTGTGAATAAGTGGCATAAATTGGCAAGACAATGATGATAAGGATGATGATGATGATTGGCATTTATTGGATGCTTACTTTGTGCCAGGTACTTTTGTAAAGGCCATGGGTATATTAACTCTTTTAATCTTTACAAATCCCTTGATACTGGCACAATTAGTGACCTGATTTTTCAAAAGAAAAATTAGGCTGAGGTGTGTCCAATAACTTGGACAAATAATGCAGGTCATAAATGGCAGTGCCAGAATCTGACTTGGGTGCCTACACTCACTACACATCATGGAGTTTAGCTAGAGTGTGTTTTATTTGCTTTGTGTGGGTCTAATTTTCTTTTTCTTTTTATATAAATCATGGAATGATGACCTTTATCACTAAACACTTGATTTCCTTTTTTTATCATATCTCTAAAAATAATTTTTTTCTTTGAGAAATGTAGGGGTGTCATGGTACTGATTTTGTCTCTACTGGGTGCCCTGAAGTCTCCATTACAAAATGGCCCTTGTTAGATCTTGGGCTGGAGAGCTGGATCTCTGAGCACTCCCTGATGGTTCAGTGTATGATCAGACTAATCATTGGAAAATGTTAGATTGAAGACAGTATCTACTCGAGGGAAGATTAAAACCTAGTACTGAAATAGTGACACAATGGAAAGAAAAGAGAGTAGTTAATAAAAAACCATGACATCATATATTTGGTATAATGTGTGTGACAGATATAGTTGTGATATTTCTTCCTCATGAAAAAGCTGATGACAATGATTTGGGAATCTAGACTTTCTTCTAATCCAGGCTAGTATTCCTGAAATGAAGCTTCTGGTGTGCCATTCTCTGACACAAATTACTTTATGTATATGGAATAAATTCTAAGTATTTGCTACACTCAGTAAAATATTACTCAAACATCTTTTGTTACAGAATTTTATTTTCTATTTTCCTTCATGACTTTTATATTTCAACCAAATGAGGCTTGTTTCTTCTTACTGCTCTGTTTCCTTTCTTTCCTTACCTTGGAGCACCTCTCTTGATTCCACTCTTGTTTTCACAACAAGCGATGCTACAAAATGAGGAAATCTTGCTCATTTTCATGGTCCAGCTCAAGTGCTGTCAATTCCAAGAAATTGTTACTAATTTCTCAGGTAGAAATAATATCTCCCTCCTTTGAATTCCCAGGACATTGTTTATGCCTCTTAGTACAACTGTCATTTTCGGCCTTTCATGATCATTAGGTCAATTGTTACCTCCATCTTGTCTCTTTGAGAGCTGAGTATTGAAAGTGTTTTTGTGTTTCTCATGGTGCTCTGCATAGCACCTTGCACACATTAGGTACTCAAATATGTGCCATATTTTGAGTGACTGTGAATATATGTCCTCAGATCATACTTGAAGCTGAATTAAGCCCTTTTGATAATCTTTTAAAACATTTTTATTGGTTCTTTTTAGTTATACATGACAGTGGAATCCATTTTGATATAATTGTACAAGCATGGAATACCTTATTCTAATTAGGACCCCTTTCTTGGCAATAAACCCCATGGTGGGACTCACTGTGGTATGTGAACACATTGCAATGAAGGCCCTAGAACCACCTAGCAGCCCCTGCAAAACCCAGGAACTCATTTCTCCATTTGGAAGTGATGGTTAAGTGATGAATCATGGGTTGAACCTCTTCCCAGGAGCTGTCTTACTTTTACTGGGAATAATCAGCATCCTATGACTGGAACAGGTCAAAAGACCTATTCTCCTTCCTCTATTTGAGACATCTTCAAAAGAGATCCTTCAGCTCTGAGGCATCCTATGGGAATTATTAAGTCCTTTGTTATGACTGAATCACAGTTCAACTTCTCTCTCTTTGTCCAGTCCGAATGGATATGGTTCCTAAGAGAATTTCCCGATAAGTTTCTTCTATTCCAAATTCCTACTTCCATCTTCCATCTTCCATCTGGAGAACCAAGCTGAAAATGCCACATGTTTATCTGCACTACAATTTTTTTTTTTTTCCTACAGCATAGAGGAGAGAAAACTCCTCTAGTTTTGGCAATCCGAGCTTGGAAGATTATATACAAGAGTTTCTGTCATTCTTCTATAGATTTTTCTTTGAGGTTCTAACTTTGGTTGCCATGTGGTCCCATTAAACATAATGCCAGGAAAATTACATCCCTTACTCTTCTGCACTAGATGGAGATTGAAATTCATAATATTAGTTAAATAGTAATCAGTATACAGTTGCTCTTCTATAAATTGCAGAGAATTTTATGGCTGTTCATAAGTAACTATGTCCATCTTTACAGTGCTCTACATAGCAGAATGCTCTTTGTCACACTGGATTTGTGGATCTTTGCTTCTGTAGAATCCAGATCTGCTTTACCATATTCAGGGCAACTGGGATCAGATTTAGTGTTTTATGCTGTGCCCTCTTCAATTCCCCTCAGTGCTTGACAAGGATTCCACTGAGTTATAAAGATGTTTGCAAGGTCTCATCTTCCTGGGAATTGGGGCCGCTGTTTCCTATTGTCTTGTTTAATTTGCCTATGTTTGGGAATAATATTATATTGGATTTCTGGGAATTCTAGGGTCTTAGGGGATTTAGAACATGAGAATCAAACAGCTAATCATACTGGATATAACCAAGAAAGGCCCTTGTTCTGGGGTGATAAAAGTATAACTTGGAAAGAATGCTATGCTCATTTCCAGCAACTTATGCTAAATGGCACACCGTGGATGGTGACTACTCCCAGATGACCTAGGGCAGAAAAACACATTGTTCCCACCTTAACTCCAGACATACAAGTCACAAGCAAAGTTGTTAAGGCTAGAAAAATAGTCCCAACTATTCAGACATCATTTGGTAATGTTTATTTGGTTAATGGAAAACTATGGTATCCTCCTAGGAAACCAGCCTCTGGTCCCTTAGATTTAGACCCCCTTTATCTCCCACTGGCAGAATACACCTTGGCTGGCATCAAGTATATTATAATGAAAAATGTACATGGAAAGCTCATCTCCCCTTTTTGGAATATTTAAAATATGTAAAATGCTGGTGTTTGCTTAGTTGCTCTGAAGACCTTTCTTGGGCAGGACAGGCTAATGCTTACTGGGCAGAAGTAGGAGGTGTACCGCTCCTAATTGGCCTAAAGCAGCTCAGTTATTCAATGATCCAGAGAAAGCTCAGAAAGAAACTCCTTATTGTTCCTGTTAATCTAGTTATTAATCATAAGTGTAAACTTATATATTGTTCATAGAAATGGCTTCTATACACGATGTTCCCAGTAATATAGAAAGTAGAACTTGTTAAAGATTATGTAGAAAAATACTTAAAAACATTATGAAGAGTTGATAATATTTAATCTGCTAATACATTTTGCCTATTGTCTTGTAGTTTGCATTAGTTTTCCTTTTGTGTGGCCTCAAGATATTGTACTCAAGCTAGAAAGCTAACATATAAAAATGGTGTGTAGAAAAAATAAAGTTAGAACAGAACTTAGCCTCAGATCACTGAGTCTGTGTTGCTTTGCTCTCCATCTCGCTGACGCCATCCCATTCACCAGAGAACACCACGACCCTTTGTGCTAGGGCTGGACCCCGGCAGTTTTATTTGTTGCCTTTAAAATTATTTTTTGAATGAAGACTATTTGCATCTGGGAATATATACATATATATGTATACAGTTCTTTCAACTCAAACAAAGATACACAGAATTAAGGTAATCATGGCAAAGACTCCTACTCAAGACAAAATAACTACACTACAAAGTATCATGTTGATGATATGCATTGATGGCGCATTGATGGAAATTCGTACAGTTGGTTTTGTTCTTGTATCATACCCAGTGTGGAGTATGGAAACACCACATCATTGAATAGACCTTGTTCTGAATTTATCTCTTGGCTCCATTTATCTCTGTGATCTCTGGCAAGTAAATTAATGTCTCTAAAGGTACTCCTTAGTACCTTATTGCAATGTAGTATGAATTTAAGGATGTATGAAGCCCAGTGCTTATTATCTAAGGTTAACTTTTATAATATTCTTCATTACCTATAAAAAGGATCTTACTGTTAATTTCTATAGTTTTTTTTTACAATTCCTTTGTTTAAATCAGTATTAAAAATGTTCTACCCACTGTAATTTTTTGACACATATTTTAAATTTCTTTTCATCAATTTTTTTCTTGTTGCATAGTTATTGAAGAATTTTTTCCTGTGGTTAATCATATCTTATACATTCATTTGTTTTATTCTGGAGTTCACATTTTGGAGAATATTTTTTTAAAAATTGATTTTGCAAACTATAAATTGCAAAGTCAATCCTACAAAACAAGATATATTAAGGTAAGTTCAGCTTCTCTACCTGTTTTCTCTACCCTATTAGTTTTATTTTCCTTATAGGCTACACATTTCAAAAATGTTCTAATTTTATTCTTTCACTTTAAAATAAACCACATAAGCATTTCAGCCTAGCTGATTGCATCCCTGTGGTGGTGTTTAATTTATCCCTCTGTGCCCTACAATTCCTGTAAATTGGGAGATAGATCTAGGGCTTGCATTCTCATCAGGGGTGATATCACCCTCAAAAGGGTGAAAATGGGTTGCTTGGGGGTGAAAAATCTTACTCTTTTTAACTATATCTCAAAAATATTGACATATGTTTTCATAATTACCAACATCAAAATATTGAATTTCCTATGTGATTTTTCTTTTAAAGAAATACATCACTTTGTTTTTTTCTAATGTATAAAAATTTAAGCTCTATTTGTTTTTGTTTTAAAAATTTTATACGTGCATACATTATGACCAGTCTGTAGTCTGCAAAATGTTAACATTTTGACTTTCTTTAGTGCTTCCTTTTGGTCTTAACATGTGGTCTACACTTGTAAATATTCTCTGAGTGCCTTAATTCTTTGTTGAGTATAGTTTTCTTTCTCATGTGCATGTGTAAGTACTACTGTATATAATAATGATATTCAAATTCCTTGACATCTGTTTTTTTCTGTCTCTTTCATCTATTAGTTTCTGAGATAAGATGTGCTGAAATTTCCAATTACTATTTTTCATTTATATATTTCTTTCTGTAGTTATGTCAGTGACTTGAATTCTTTGAATCACCCTTCTTAGGTACAATTGAAACCAGAGTTTTGAGATGAGACTAGATTCTCCACTTTGCCAATTTCCTTGTGGATTCTTATCTTGCAAATTTGAAGAATAAAATCCACAGACAATAACAGAAGGTAAGAATAAACTTATTTAAGTGAGAAGAGATAAAACTCCCATGATACAGGAAGGGGCCTGATAGCAGGAAAACCCATTTTGGTGTGCTAGCTTAGGGGCTTATATGGTTTTAGAGTATGAGCATGGATCAAAATCTATGTTAAATAGGCATTGAAAAAACATCAAGTCTACTGGTTGTGTCCTTTAGCCTGAGTTTTAATCCTTCCTGTAACTCCCATTTGAGTTCATTCTTACCTTCTAGTCCCCAAGCCCTCCCAGGACAAAGGAGTTGGTTGGAGTGATCCCACAATAAGCCTCCTGGTCTTTTACACTTGAAATAGGCCTTCATGTTGCCCATTAACATTTCTGCCAGTTAGCCTTCTGGTGTGGTCTCTGAACTTGAACAAGACCTCACTTCTGGTTGCTGACCATTGACTCTTCTTATTCATAATGATGTTAATTGGTTATAATAGCTTGTTTTGTTGTTCCTTTTTATCAGTATATAATATTCCTTTGTGCTATTTTTGGCCCTTGTTACATTTTTGTGGGATAATCATATTGTTTTCTTCAGTTTCTACTCCTTCAATAATTTAAAAAAAATTTTTTTTATTCACTCTTTAAAACTTTTTGAAGGCCTTTTATCTCAGCAGAGGTTTTTTTTGTATACAGTGTATTATTTTCTTTCTTTTGCTAATCTGAAACTTTCTGATAATTAATAAATCCAACCCGTTTACATTTATTGCTATGGTTAATATAGCAGGACTTATTCCTGACATCTTAGTTTATGTTTTATGTTTGCAGAACTTTCTGTTTCCTTTTTCTTTTCTACTTCTTTCTATTAAAAGTACTTCCTTCTGCTGATGTAAAAGTTTTTATTGCTATTTTACTTGTCATTAATCCCATGCAGTCTATTCTTAATGTGACGACAAATAAAATTCTTTTAAAATTCAAATAAGATCATGACTGTTCTCTTTTCCAAAACTTCAAATGTCTTTGAATTTACTCAAGTAAAAACCAAAGCTCTGAATTTTGCTCTGTCACATATTGCATAGTCTGGTTCATTATTACTTCTCTGACCCCCTCTCTTATACCTCTCTTCAAGCCCCTGCCTTCCTGGCTATTCCTCCAATGCATTAGGCATCTTCTAGCTTTGGGATCTTTGTCCTTGCTGTTTTCTCTGCCTGGAATGGTTCTTGTTTTGGTACATGGCATGCTCCCTCACTTCCTCCAATTCTTTACTCAAATTATATTACTTAAGGGAGGTCTCTGTTATTATTTTGTTCAGAATTGCAGCTTTTTCTACATAGCATACATTATCTTTTTTTCTCCTATTGTTTTTCCTTCATTGCGTTTCTTACCACTGGATATTTTTTTTATTTATTGCATCTCAGTACAGTCAAGGACTTTATGTTCACTGTTGCCCCCTCAGAGACCAGAGCAGTATCTGAAACGTGGAAGGCACCCAATAAACACGTTGAACAAATAAATAAATGAGTTTGAAGCTGCAAATGTCAGACTCTTCAGGTCTTTAGAATCTCCAACTGGGAAGAGTAAGGAATAAAGGAATTGACAAGTAGTTCAAAATCTGGGTCAGGAATTAGATCTAAGAGTAAGGCTAAACTTGGACATCAATCATGCCCTAGGGTAGTCTGCAGTATTCATGATCTTATATGAGATGATTCATTGTACATTTTTTCTTGCTTTGACAGAATTTTGACAACTTGGTTTTCTGGACATATTTGTATGTCAAACTGTAATTACCCTAATAATGTATTCTTGATTACTAGAGAAGAACAAGATCAATGTGGAAAAAAGAAGAGCAAATCAATTTTCAGCCTCAAGAAAGTTAATTAGGACATGAGCTAATTAGGTCTATCTTAAATAGAATAGTAAGTCTTATTAAGCCATGATATAAAGCACCAAGTTGGGTTTTTGAAAGCATGTATAATGGTTAATTTTATGTCAACATGACTAGGTTACAGGGTGCCCAGACATTTGGCCAAACATTGTTCTGGTAGTGTCTTTGAGAGAGTTTCTGGATAAGACTAAGACTGAATTGGTAGACTAAATAAAGGCGATGTGTTTACCAATATGAATGGGCCTTATCCAATCTAATTGAACACCTGAATACCACAAAAAAGCCAGATCCTCCCATCAGTGGGAACTCTCCCTGCTTTACTACTTAAACTGGAACATTGTTTTTTGCCCTTCTTTGGAATTTTGACTCCTCTTGAGTCAAAGCCTACTGACTTTTGAACTAGAATTTAGACTATTAGCTTTCCTGGTCCTTAGGTCTCCAGAATTGAACTGGGGCTAGACGTTGGCCTACGTAGGTCACCAGCTTGGGACTTTTCAGCCTCTATAATTGCAGGAACCAATTCCTCATCATGTTTCTCTCTCTGAATTCAGAGAAACCAGATTGATGCATTATGGAAACATTGGTTCCTGTAGCCCTTTTAAAAATTATTAAAACTGATAAAATGCTTTATAGCTATTTGTAAGTTATATAGGCACATGTAATGGAAAAGATACAAATTTTGCAATTTGATCTGGTTCCAATTTTACTCCACCACTTACTATTTACCATTTGGAAATCCATTTGAAATTTTTGTCAATTTTCTCATCTGCATAATATGGTAACTACCTGATGTGAAGGTCAAAAGTCAATCTATAAAAAAGTACTTGATATACTTGATATGGTACTAGACATGTAGCATCTAGGGATAGCAATTGACATTTTTGAAGATTTACTTCACGTGTTTCCTTGTTTATTTCTTTTATTAACACTGGGGGATGAATAGTCCTATTATTACCCCATTCTACAAGTAAGAAAACAGTAAATTACCTAAGATCACAGATCTAGAAAGTGATTATTCTAGGATTTGAATCCAGAATAGTTTGGATCTGGAGTCCATGTTCTTAACTAGTATACATACTGCTTATTGCTAGGGATAAATGCTAGTTTCTTTTCCTTCCTTCTCTTCCTTCACCTATAAGCTGTGAAATCCATGAAGACATGTTAGGAACCGTGTCTGTTTCCTTTTATATTATTGTAGTGCCTGGCACAGTGGTTGCTTGTTATCTAACATATACCAATAAACTGAGAGAAGACAGAGCCTTAGGGAGACAGTGAGGTTAGGAGAGAGGAAGGACCTATAGCCTCATTTTTTCTCTTGTTGCAGAGCTAGGGTTCAAGATCTGAATTTCCTTTTTAATTGTTATTATCCTTAAAAACATATGTCTTGGTTAACATGACATCTTAGCACATTTTTAAATAGTGAAAGGAAGAGCTTCTTTTTATTAATATGGAGTTAGATGAAGAGGACTTAATTATCTGCCCTCCAATTACACTGAGAACAGTATTTTATTCACAGAAATATGTGATGGCCCATTTGTAATTAGTCCTCTCTGGCTAGAGAACTGTTAAGAAAGTGGTTAACATTGTTATTCTCCCTTGATCCTTTGGCAACATTTCTGTTGGATCAATTGCTAACACTTGTTAGAAAATTTTAGAACCAATGTTTTTATTTTGACACTTTCTTTTCTAGAGTACACTTTCTAATTTCTTCCAGATTGATGTTTTCATTTAAAAAGTTTAGGTCAGTTTAATAAGAACTCAAGTTAGATTGCATTTGCATATGAATTGCAGAATTTTAACCTGGGTGATGGGGTAATGGATCAAATTAAAATAAAATGTAAGGCCTTTCTCAGAGCCCACACTGATGACATCAATCCTCTGGAGAAATTAGATTTCTTCAGCTGATACATTGTGCTTGGCATTGGGAAAGTGGGTTGGAACTGAATCTTTCCTTACAATGTTTATTGCCAAGTTATTTCTTCATTATCTTTCAGGTTCAGATCTGATTTTATTGACATTATGTAAGTTCCCCTGAAGGGCAAAATACACAATGAAAATTTTATTTACTTGGTTATTACTCATATGATCATGACTTGGAACACTTAAATAAAGATAGGGACAGATTCTAAAATATCAATTCTATTAGTTCATGACTACCAACAAATGAGAGTTTGGGGGTTTATGTAATAGTTTGATTTTTAGTACAAACCTTCCAGGTAAAATACCCAGAAAAACTGAAATCCTTTAGGTCAATGCATTCAATCCATTCAGCTAACACTGTGAACAAAACAGGCAAGAGGTAGTTAAAAGCAACAAACCCAAAGACTCTAGCTTTTCTGAACCAAGAACTGTAGCTCAGTTCTGCTCTTGAGTTCCAAGAATGGAGCATTGCTATGTTTTTGTGTGCCCCTTCTGTATATTTTCTTTTTCTTTAGAAAATATTTGAATTGCTGAAATCTTCTTGCCCAGGGAGTAACCTAGTAAACTGATTACATAGTCCATGGAAGAAAGAAGATAGAGCAGATATTTCAGGAGATCATGAGACACTGGTGAGTGTTTTTATGGGACTCAGGAAACCCATCTTGCTTGCATTTGTTCAGATAATGAGCAGAAGTCATGGGTTCAGTAAAGTCAGTAGTAGCTCAAACAGAAGCAAGTAAGTAGCTAGGAACAAATGGCTTTCATTGATGAAATCAGAAATACATGATAAGACATTGAAATAAAGACAGTGTCTTTCATTAAACAGATAAAACCACCTAAAATACAAATAAAAATGTGATGCATATTTACTCATTAATTTATCAAATGCAGTAACAGAAATGAAAGTTGAATACTAGTTTTAAACACTGATATAATAACAATATACAGTCACAATGCTTAAAAAGGAGACAGTTGTGATAGGGTGGAAATAGCATTAGACGTTACATCTGTTAAATCTGGGTTCAACCCAAATTCTTCCACTTATTTCTGTAATTTTTGGAAGAAATCCTGAATGTATCTGAGTCTATCTTTCATCGTGCTGAATAAATGTGATTATAATTCCTATTCCACAGTTCTACCTAGATATATATTAGATGAATAATGTATAAGAAAATTCCTATATTAATGATATTCAATAAATGTAAGTTCCCTTCCCCTTTCTTCTTCTCACTAATTAGAATGTATAGCATTAGGCATGGGGAGATTCATTTTGTAATGTAAATGGGGTATTGATAAGGGGTAGAACCTCAATCATGATCCTGAACTACATTATGAGTAGAAATCTCATCTGAGAAAGAAACAATAACTTGTGATGAATCATCTTGGTGCCATCATTGGTTTTAGTGTAATCTCTCGTTAAGCCTTTGAAATGATTAGATCTTGTAAATTAAAAAGCTTTCCTGAAGTGCAACAAGATGCTTATTCATGTCAGATGATTTACAGTGAGATCCCTTCTAATTGCAGATGCTACAGCTTCATTTGCATAGTTGGAATACTTAGCTGCAATATGTCGCCAGGGTTCACTCTATCATAAAGTGGTTCCAACACACCACGGTATATTAAAACATGCTTTTGGAACTTATGTTAATATTGTAAAGAGAAAAATTGGGGGATAATTTTTTATTAATCTTGGCTACCAGAAAGATTAAAGTTAGAAAAGAGGAACACAGGTGTCAGAATCATCTTTTTGATTTTGCTACTGGTTGTGTTGTGACATTTCCTTGACCAGAGAAGAGAAGAGAGTGAAGAAGATAACAGGATTCCATTAAGATGAGTATTGTGCTAAGAACTGTGTTAAATGATTTGTTGGGTTTTTTTAGTTAAGACTATAAGACTGAGCTCTCAGTATTTATCTGATTCTATAATTCAATGCTGCCTTTAAGAAACTTTATGTCCTCATCTATAATTCTTCATGAAAATGCCACAGTAAATGGAGCAATACATGCACTAACTATTGAGAACTCCTTATCTATCAAAGACTATGAATCACAGAGGGAGAAAGAAATCAAACTTGGTTTAAATAAAAATACAAGGCCATACATTTTTGTTTTTTGTAAGGAAAATATAAAAAGCCCAAATCACTTTCTATTAGAATAAATATTAATATAATCATACTATTTATCATACTATACAAGATATTTTCAGGACAATATTCAATATAGAAATATATCACTATATATTATTATAAGTAATATGTATATGAGTAGACAGCAAGAAAAAGCTAAACATGAAAAAATTGTGAAATTGTATCAGAAAAAAAATGTGATCAGAATCTGATGGCATGCAGAATTCTAAGGTATGAAAAGAATCTAAACAGTCATGTGCCATGTAATGACATTTCAGTCAGCAACAGATCAAATGTATGATAGTGGTTGCAGAAGATTTAAATGGAGCTGAAATTTTTCTGTAAATGCATAGTGCAAGAAGAGTTAAGGGGAAAATGAAACTGCTGGAGCAGAAAAAGTAAAAACTCCCATGAAGTTCACAGTGAAGTGTTCACTGTCAGAAGCTTTTAAAGACCTGAACAAGCTCCTTAAAAGTTTGAAAACATGGACCGTAATATCAAAAGGTGAAGAAAACAAAACACAGCAAACAAACCAGCCAAACCAGCATGGGTGACATCTTCTCAAGAAGAACCTGACCCTTCGGGAAGCATTCTAGAAGAAACACTACTGTCACAGGAGATGAGCTCCTTGGGTGTTACTGCCCTGCAAGACTTCCAGTGGGACGCAATGTGGAGGCTAAAACAGTGGCGCTGTGATCCTGACCCTGTGCAGACGTAGGCTAATACGACTTTGTGTCTTAGTGGCTAACAAAATAGTTTCAAAAGTGGAAAAAATAATAGAAAAAATCTTATAAGGGTACAAAGAAAGAAAATATTTCAGACATTACATTGTGTGTTTTAAGCTAGGTTTTACTGTAAGTGTCAAAAGTGAAATTTAAAAATCTATAAAGTATAAAAGTTACAAAGGGGTAAGGTTAATTTAGTATTGAAGAATTTTTAAGATAAATTTAGTGTAGCTTAAGTGTACAGTGTTAACAAAGTCTACCAAAATGTACAATAATGATGGAGGCCTTCCTATTCACTCACCACTCACTTACAAAATCTCCCAAAGCAATTTTTCCTGCAAGTTCCATTCATAGAAAGTACCCTATACACATACCATTTTTGTCTTTCAGATCATACTTTTACTGCATTTTAGATATATTTAGATGCACAAATACTTACCATTGTGTTACAGTTGCTTATAGTATTCAGTGCAGGTTTGTACATGCTGTGCAGGTTTGTAGCCTAGAAACAATAAACTACACCATATAGCCAAGGTGTATAGGAGGTTATATCATCTGGTTTCTGTAAATAAAATCTATTATGATAAAATCAGCTAATGATTTGTTTCTCAGAACTGTATATGGCAAGATGATGCATCAATTCATGTTGTGCCCTCTGATATATGTGCTGAGAAATCACAGAACTGTCTTGTAGTATTTCTGAAAAAAGTGCACACTCTTCATCTAGTAATGGGAAAATAATTTTTAAAACAAATCAAGCAACAGTATTAAAGTAACTTGCCTGCACACTTAAAAAAATGGCAGCATCATGGAAAACAGAAAGACTGAGAAGCTGTTCTAGTTTAAAACATGATATGATAGCTTCCATTTCTGTCCATTATGGATTAAAGGGACGGGATTTGATTTACTGTCTTAAACAACTAGAAAACTTTGATGGAATATATGAAAGATCTGTTTCTGTGTATTATATAACAGGAAGCATAGGACCATGATTCCCAAGAGGAAGCAAAAAATGAAGTGAGTCTCACGACTACACTGGCTTTCATTCTTGAAGTCATAAAAGGCAGGTGCGTGGTGATGGACACCAAAGTTCAGGAGTTTGAAGCAATTGTTCAGAGCAGAGTCCTGGAGAAGAGGAAATAGCACCAGAAAATAGCTCCATAAATATGCAAAGGAGTTTCTATGAATCTGCTTAGTGTGCATGCATACGATGGAACTCCAGGAAACTTGAAAATAGACTGACTAGTAAATTGTGAGCTGAATGGTACTCAGAACTCATGCAGAAATGGGATCATTTAATTTTACACCAGCCAGAGGTGAAGAATCCTTGCTGGATTCTTGCAGGTATTCAGTAGAGACCCCATAAGAGATTTGTTTCAGTAGTGGGAATGAACTATCCCTAAAGCAAAGGATACTCTAGAACCACCCTAACAAATTTTCTTAAAACTTGAAAAGTCATGGCTGTCACAACACCCACCCAAATTGGCACCAAGGAGGGAAAGTGAAACATCAAGTTGAGATTAAGAAGTAATAGAGAGAGCTGCTGCAGACATGGCTGCCTTTGCCCATAGGTCTTCTCTCAGGGCACGGCTGCCCCTGAGGCACTGAGGCAAACACTGGAGGTGTTTTCTCTGGGTGCTGATGCTGCCCACACTACTGCCTTGGATGCCCAGAGCTGCCAGGGACATAGCTGCCCCCTGGAGGTCTTCTCTCTTGATGCCGCTGCAGCTGAACCCACAGTCACCAGTGCATCTATAGCCACTGCCACTGCCACTGCTGCTGCTGACCCCCTGCCTGCTGCCACTGACTCCTGCCACCATCACTTCCATCACTGCCCAGAGGTCAGCTGCCATGGAGACTATATGTTTGGTTGCACATAGCCTCATCTATCTTGAGTGTGGGCCAGAGCCTGGGGTTTGGGGTGCCAACCGGTTTGCTGCCACTTCCATCTTGGAAGTGTCTGGGGACAATGGCCAGGACCTGGAGGTTTACTGTCAGGGTGCCTGAAGCTTTGGCTTCTTTGGGGTCTTCCTCCTGAGATGGTTGCCGCCATCTAGTTACTGTTTCTCAGGATTGCACATCTCTGATGATCTCACTCCAAATTCCAATGGCATAGAGATTGGGACTGCAATGTGGCTGAACCCAGGACATCTGAAACCCAGATTGGTGTGATAGTGACTGGGTCTGCCGGAGTGGGTCTGGGCCAGGCAGTCTTGTGGGAAGTCACAGACAGGACTGAGAAGCTTTCAGACACAGGCAGAGACAGTTGTTCAAATTTCTACTGAGATTTATTTTATTTAAATTTTTTTTCTTCTCTGGCATCTCTCTCCACCATATTTGGAGCAGGGTGTTTTTTGTTCATAAGTTTGTTGAGGAAGGTGATGTATGCATGGTGTTTTGCAGTTCTGCTGTGTATTCTTATATTTTTAATTTTTTTTTCTCTTTATATGTATTGCTCCTCTCACTTGTTTGTTTTTCTGGATTCCCTTTCTACATTTTCTCCACCTAACAGCCAATCTCTGTTGCTTCCTCTTCAACTCTTCCTGGGGAATTTGCTTTTGTCTTTTCTTTTTCTCTCATGAACATCATGTCCTACAGTATTTCTATTCTCTCTTTGTCCACTATTTGAGATTGTAAATCCTTTTGGCAAATTTTCTGTTTATATTGTGGACAGTGATTGAACTTGTTGTTGCTGTTTATAGGGAAAGGGTGGGGGATACCTTGGTGGGAGCTAATAGAATTGAGGCAGTATATTGTTTGCACTGGGTGCTGTTTATATTGGTCTCCCTCTTATAGGTGGGATACTGGAAATCTTCAGGGACAATATAGGCCTACAGGGTAGAATCTGAACTGCCTCAGATCCATACAACTGGATAGGAAAACAAACAACATGAAAAAAACAAGGGAAGAAGGTGCCTCAAACAAACCAAACTACCCCAATAAGAGAATCCACTGGCAACACAGAAATATCTGAGAAGGAGTTTAGAAATTACATAGTTAAACTGATACGTGAAGTAAGTATTATAAAAAGCAAAATCAAAGAGAAAATACAGGAAGTGAAAGATCACTTCAGTAAAGAATTAGAGACCATGAAAAAGAAAAAACAAGCAGAAATCCTCAATATGAAGGAAACAAAAAACCAAATTATAAATTCAATGGAAAACATCACCAACATTCTAGACCATTTAGAAGACAGAACCTCAGGCAATGAAGACAAAATATTCAGTATTGAAAATGAAGTTGACCATGCCGTGAAGATGGTAAGAATCCATGAACAGAACTTCCAGGAATTATGGGATAACATGAAAAGACCAAATTTAAGAGTTATCAGGATAGATGAAGGAGCAGAGATACAAACCAAAGGAATGCACAATATTTTCAATGACATAACATCAGAAAGTTTCCCAAACCTAAAGAATGAAATGGAAAATCGAATATAAGAGGCTTATAGGACCCCAAATGTACAAAATTATAGCAGACCCACACCAAGACACATTTTAATGAGAATGACTAAAATACAGAATAAGGATAAAATCTTAGAGGCCATGAGAGAAAAAAGCAAATTATATATAGGGTGAAACCAATTTGAATCTCAAATAATTTATCAACCCAGACTCTCAAAGCTAGGAGGTCATGGAATAACTATATTTCAAGCTCTGAAAGAAAATGGATGCCAACCAAGAATTTTATATCCAGCAAAATTACGTTTCAGATTTAAAAATGAAATAAGAACCTTCCATGATAAACAAAAGTTAAAAGAATTCACAATTAGAAAGCCTGCACTATAGAACATTATCAGCAAAATATTCCATGAGGATGAAGTAAAAATCAGCAATCAGAACTACATTAAAGGAATGGTCAAAGGAGAAACTAAATCAAATTAAAAGCCAGAAACATACCAAAATGACTAGGAATAAAAATCTTATATCAATAATAACTTTGAATGTTAATGGCCTAAACTTATCAATCAAAAGGCATAGATTTCATATTGGATTAAAAAACAAGACCCAACAATATGCTGTCATCAAAAGACTCACCTCATAGGCAAAGACATCCACAGACTGAAGGTGAAAGGATGAGAAAAAAACATCACTCATATGGATTGCATAAATAAGCAGGGGTTTCCATCCTCATATCATATAAAGTGAACTGCAAGCCAAAGTTAGTCCGAAGAGACAAATAAGGTCATTTCATTTTACTTAAGGGAATTATACATCAGCAAGACATAATGATTGTAAGCATTTATGCCCCAAACGATGGAGCACCTATGTACATCAAACAAATGCTTTTCAATTTCAAGAATCAAAAAAACCACAATACAATAATACTGGGTGACTTTAACAAACCTCTCTCACTACTGGACAGATCCTCTAAATAAAAACTAAATAAAGAAGCTATAGAACTAAATAATACAATCAATAATTTAGACTTAACAGACATATAGAATATTTCACCCATCAATGAGTGAATACACTTTTTTATTAGCAGCACACGGCTCCTTCTCTAAAATAGACCATATCTTATGTGACAAAGCAACTCTTAGTAAATATGAAAAATGGAGATAATAACCTTCATTTTATCTGATCTTATGGACTGAAATTCAAAATCAATGATAAAATAAAAAATGGAAGCCACTCTAATATATGGAGACTAAATAATACACTATTGAATTATAAATTGACAGTAGAAGAAATCAAGGATGAAATAAAAAATACTTAGAGGTAAAATGAAAATAACTATACAACATACCAAAATCTCTGGGACACTATGAAGACAGTGCTAAGAGGAAAGTTCATTGCATTGAGCTCATTTATTAAAAGAATAAAAAGGCAACAAATAAATGACCTAACATTTTATCTCAAAGTCCTAGAAAAAGAAGAATCAATCAACACCAAAAATAGTAGAAGATAGGAAATAATTAAAATCAGAGCTGAAATAAATGAATTTAAACAAAAGAAACAATTTAAAAAATTGACAAAACAAAAAGTTGTTTCTTTGAAAACAATCAATAAAATTGATAAACCCCTAGCCACACTAATGAAGAAAAAAAAGAGAAAACCCAAATTACTAAAATACATGATAAAAAAGGAAATATCACAACAGACACACCTGAACTACAGAAGATAATAAACTATTTTGAAATTTTATTTTCCAATAAAAGAATATATTGAAGATATTGACAAATTTCTAGAGACATGACCTTCCTAAACTGAATCAGGAGGTCATACACAATTTAAACAGATCAATTTCAAGTAATGAAATAGGAAATGCCATTAATTAAGTCTACCAATTAAGAAAAGCCCAGGACCATATGGATTCTCAGCTGAGTTCTACAAGACCTTCAAGGAAGAATTAACACCAATACTCCTCAAGGTCTGTGGGGATGTAAGAAGAAACCACTGAGGTATATGTCACTCTAGGCTGCAGAATAGTACAAATCCTGAAGGACACTCAGGATTATTCATGCTTGGGGGCACACCCTCAAGTGACTAGACCTGCCCATGGCCATTGCCTCAGGAGAGTTTCACTCGTCCTCCTATCTTCCCTCCTCCCTTTGCAAAGCTGTGAGACTCCAAATTAGAACATCCTCACATTATATCATGTTACACTACTGGTTTCTTTGTTCTCAAACTCCTCTCTTCTATAAAAGAACTGTACTTCCATAATAAAGTTGAGACTGTATCTTGAATCTGCTCTCCCAGAGTTGTTTGCTCTGACACCTTACCCGCTCCAGATGGGAATAACCTCCACAAGGCCAACAACCGAGAACAAAGGTATTCCATGAAATAGAAAAGGAGGGAATCCTTCCCACCTCATTCTATGAGGCTAATATCACCTTGATACCAAAACAAGACAAAGACACATCAAGAAGAAAACTTCAGACCAATATCCCTGATGAACATAATGTAAAAATTCTCATTAAAATCACATATAAAAACATATTAAAAAGATAGTGCACCACAATTAAGTGGGGTTCATCCCAGGTATGCAGGGTTGGTTTAACATACAGAAGTCAATAAACTTAATTCATCATACCAATAGACTTAAAAACAAGAATCATATGATCATCTCAGTGGATGCAGAAAATGCATTTGACAAAACATAACAACCCTTTATGTTCAAAACACTAGAAAAACTAGGTATAGTAGGAACATGCCTCAACATTGTGAAAGTCATATATGCTATACCCAAGTCCAACATAATTCTAAATGTAGAAAAATCAAAAGCATTCCTTCTAAAAACTACAACAAGGCAAGGATGCCCTCTTTTCCACTTTTATTCAACATTGTATTTAAAACTCTAACCAGAGAAATTAGAAGAAACAAATTAAAAGTATACAAATAGGTAAGAAAGAACTCAAACTATCACTCTTTGCCAATGATATGATTCTATATTTAGAAGATCCAAAAAATTCTACCAAAAAAATCTATAAATAATAAATGAATTCAGCAAAGTAGTAGGATATAAAATAAATACTCATAAACCAAATGCATTCCTATACATCAGTAATGAATCCACTGAAGGAGAAATAAATAAAACTACTCCATTTACAGTAGCCTCAAAAAAAAAAAACAAACAACAACTTGGGAATCAATCTAACAAAAGAGGTGAAAGACCTCTACAATGAGAACTACAGAAAACTAAAGAAAGAAATTGAAGAAGACCTTATAAGATGGAAAGTCCTCCCATGTTCCTGGATAGGCAGCATTAATATTGTCCAAATGGCCATACTATCAACAGTGTTATACAATTTAATGCAATTCCCATTAAAATCTCAATGACATTCTTCATAGTACTAGAAAAAGCAATCATGAGATTCATTTGGAAAAATAAGAGACCCAGAATAACCAAAGCAATCCTTAGCAAGAAAAGTGAAGCAGGGGGTATCACAATGCCAGCCCTCAAACTATATGACAAAGCTATAGTAATAAAACAGCATGGTATTGGCACCAAAACAGACATGGAGACCAATGGTACAGAATAGAAGACACAGAGACAAACCCACATAAATACAGTTATCTCATACTAGACAAAGGAGCCAAAAACATTCACTGTAGAAAATATAGTCTTTTCAAC
>JAJEJO010002404.1:63870-101243 GCA_020662805.1 Glaucomys volans | reverse complement strand
CTGGGCGTGGTGGCACATGCCTGTAATCCCAGCAGCTTGGGAGACTAAGGCAGGAGGATTGTCAGTTCAAAGCCAGCCTCAGTAAGAGCAAGGTGCTAAGCAACTCAGTGAGACCCTGTCTCTGAATAAAATACAAAAGAGGGCTGGGAATATGGTTCTGTGGCCAAGTACCCCCAACTCCCCACCAAAAAAAAAAAAAAAAAAAAAAAAAATCAAAATGAGAATTGTTAATGATTTTCAAGTACAGGAAATGTTGTAACAAAATCTTGAATCTTCTCAAAGGAATGAAAAGAATCAGAAATAATGAGTCTGTTGCTAAATGTATTTTCTCTAGTTTTTATGCTAAAAATTAATATAGACATGGATTGTTAGCTTTAAAACACATGTAAAAATAAAGTTCATGAAAGGAATAACACAAAGAATGGGAGGGAAGAAATGAAAGCGTGGTGTTCAATGTTGACCCATTGTATGTATATAGGCATAATGCCATTTGAATTCAGACTATGATTATTTAAAGATGTATATTTTTAAATCCAACAGCAACTACTAAAAATTAAAATAAAGGATTAATTCCAAGTCAATGTTAGATATAGGTTAGTATCATAAAAATGATTAAAAGCAAGAAAAGAGAAAAATAGGCATGAAAACAAGTAGGATAAAGAGAAAACAAATAGGAGAAGGATAGATTTCAACACAGTGTAGTGTTAAATGTGAATGTCTGAATGCTCCAATTAAAGGCATAAATTGTCAGATTACATGAAAAGCAAACCCCGGTTTCAAATAGAAGACATATGTATGTTAAAAATAAAAAGACTTTAAAAGTATGACATATACAAATAAGTATAAAAAGGTGAAGTGATTATTAAATTAATCTGTAACAAGGCATATTAGCAAGGATAGTAATTTTATAATTATAAAAGTTTAATTGATATAAAAATTACATAACATTATTTGGTACATGCTGAATAACAGATTTCAAATATATGAAGTGAGGGGCTAGGGCCGTAGTTCAGTTGGTAGAGTGCTTGCCTCTCATGAACAAGGCCCTGGGTTCAATCCCCACCACCACTTACACGCACACAAAAAGGTGTCAAATATATGAAGTGAAACTGATAAAAACATGGAAATAGACAAATTCATGACTATAGTTGGGAAATTCAATAATATTTTCTAAGAAAGAATAAAACAAGTAGATGGGCAATCGATAGTAATATAGAAGATATGACAACACCATTAACCAACTGAACCCATGTGACATTTATACGGAATGCCATCACCAACAATTGTGTATCATGTATCTGTTTTCAAGTAGACAGAAAGCGTTTGCCAGTTGATAAAAGAAGTCTCAGAGTCCAAAATGATTTAAACTTTCACCATAGGGGGTTAGTAAAACAATTCAATTAGTAATAATCTGTGATATTAATCATCAAGAAAAATGTCACATGATTATATCAATTGATGAAGTACTATAGTTTGAAAAAATTCAACATTGCTCTTACGATAGTAACTCTCAGCAGATTAGGAGTAGAAGGAAATCTCCTTGGCCTGCAGAGGGCGCCTAACACCACCCTGCAGCTACATCGTGCTTAATGGTGACAGACTGGAGGTTTCCCTCTAAGACTGGGAATAGAGTAGGGATGTCCATCCTCACTGCCCCTTTTCAAGAAGGTACTAAAGTCTTAACCAGCAAAATAAGGGAAAGCAAACAACAGAAAAGCAAACAAGCAAAAACCGCAATCCAGATTGGAAAAGAAGTAAATAAAATTCTCCCTGTTCACAAATAACATGACTGTTTATAACATCTCCAATAATCTATGAAAATATCCCTTGAATAAATACGAGTTTAGTAGTTTTGCAGGATATCAGGCCATTATGTAAAAGCAAATTATGTCTTTTAAAAAAACTATGAAAACATTGCAATCAAAATTTATAAACAGCATAATACAGCTCCAATTAAGGAATATTCCTTACCCCAAGATAGTTACATTGCAACATTTGCCCAGTGAGCTTTTAGTTTTGCTATTCACAGAGGACTGCTGTGCTTCCTGTCCAATCTCTTTGTTAAGCAGGAACATGTATCATCATTATTCTGTTCATATTCTACCATTGTATGTTGGATGCGTGAAGGCAGGGGCAGAAAATCTTTTTTTTTTTTTTTTTTTTTTTTTTTTGCTGCTGTTCACAGGTTTCAGAAACAGGATGACTGAAATATGATGTAGAGTCTATACCCAGGATTTCCAATTTGGTGTTATAGTTAGATAAGACATTTACATTCTCACTCATTTTGTGTGAATTAAAGGGTGAAGCGAATATTTGTGACTAGGAGGGAAGATTGAGATAGACTGAATTAAGACAATATTTGTTGTCATCTTATACTTCACTGGGCTTGGCCATGTGGCTTGATTTGGTGAACAGCATGTGGACTAATGTTACTTAGGTCAATACTTCTTTCCTTCACTTATCTTGTTCTGTTTGTCTGCTCCAAAAGTAGCATGTCCTAGGCTGTTTCAGTCAGTGTTTTCACTGCTGTGACTAAAAAATCCAACAGGAACGATTTTAGAGAAGGAAAAATTTGGGAGCTCATGGTTTCAGAGGTCTCAGTCCATAGACAGCAAGCTCCATTTCTTGGGGCACAAGGTGAGGCAGAACATCATGGTGGAGGAACATGGCAGAGAGAAGTGGCTCACATTGTGATCAGAAAGCAGAGAGAGGAGGGGGGAGGTATCTCCACTCATCAGATACAAAATGAATCCCCCAAAGACACACCCCCAATACCCACCTTCTCCAGCCACCCACACCCTACTCACCTCCAGTTACCACTCAGTTAATCCCATCAGGGCGTTAATCACTGATTGGTTAAGGCTCTCATAACCCAATCATTTCTCCCCTGAATATTCTTGCATTGTCTCACACATGAGCTTTTGGGAAACACCTCACATCCAAACCATAACACAGACCCTCCTTCTTCAGCTTGGATTTTGGAATGAGGAGACTTGCGGAACAGAGCTGTGGTGTGTAAAATCACATGCAGTGCAAACCAGGAGAATCCTGTTATTCCTGTAAGACACAGGTGATCTGTTACCACGGGACAGTCTGGTAACAACTAATGCTCCATGTTAATCAATAATACCATCACACGGCGGATTTCCCAAGCCACGATTCTGGTTATCTCACTTGATTTCTTTTTCTTCCTTACAGTTTCCCACCTATGCTTTCCTCCCCTTTTCCTTTATTCTACTATAGCTTCTGCATATGAAGGGAAACATTTGACCTTTGAGCTTCTGAGTTTGGCTAATTTCCCTTAGCATAATATTCTCTATTTCCATCCATTTTTGAGCACAGAATTTTAATTTTATTATCCATGTCGGAATGACTCACTTTATGAGTCCTGTGCAATAGAAATGTAAATCCAGGCTAACTTCACACCATCACTTTGCATGTTTGGATACCATCTCTGCTTGTCACTGTGTGTTCAGATATCATAGAGGTGGCAGAGACCTTGGGGAGACCATTGAATACAACACTCCTATTTTTTAGATGAGAAAATGCTGAACTGGCTTACAACTAAACTGCAACCTAACTGATTAGGTTACAGCTTTCAAAATCTAATCTTTTCACATCTGAATACTCCTGCATTAACAGGAACTTTGTGGGGGACTCCTTACATCTGAACTATAACACTTATCAAGTTTGGATTATATGAACTGTATTTCCTGAAAATTAATGATAATGTGATCTTATTATACTTGTAAATAGTTTACAATTTATGAATAAATTGTATGTGTATATTAGCTCACATAATGACGGTGAGAAAAAGGAAAGAACTGTTACACATAGGAAAAGTTAGGCTCAGAGAGAATTACTCATCCAAAATAGAATGTTAGTAGACGATGATAAAGGGAAAATACCTTGAGTTGTCTTATCCTTATTCTAGGCTCCTGTTAATAAATTCCTAAGTACCTCTATCATGAGGAACTGATTCTTTAATAAAGTTGTATAAGAACGTATACCAAAGTCCACTGTTTAAATAGTTCATACAAATTGTGAGATCTCTGTTTCACTGTGTGTCTTATTAAGATACTGAGTTAGACGTTCTAAAGTGCTTAACAGTACCCAAACTAATTGTGCCATGCCAATTTAGGGATCCATATTTGCCTACATACACAGGGGGAAACTAAGACTTATTAATAAATAAGATCCCTTGAGCAGATGACTTATATTAGTTAGTGCCACTGTTTTCTGCTTTATACTTTTAAGATAATTGAAATATCCATTCTTTATCTCCATCCATAAAACTGAATTTTCAGTCTAAATGGTCACTCATTTGGAAAAAAAGGTAATTCGAATGTTCCTAACACTTCCTTTTAAAATATTTTATTTAGAGACTAGGTCTTGCTAAGTTGGTGAGGGCCTAAGTTGCCGAGGCTGGCTTTGAACTCTGGATCTTCCTGCCTCAGTCTCCTGAGCCACTGGGATTCTAGGCATGAGCTGCTGTGCCCAGCCACTTTTATCAATGTTGATAATGTTTATGGAATAGGGCTAGAAGTTAATATTTTAATGCCAGATTGGAATGATCCTTAAAGCTATTTAGAGATAACAGTAAACACTGCGTGCGCGCGCACACACACACACACACACACACACACATTTGGTGATCATACTGGCCTTTGTTTAATGAAGGACTAAGAGAGGAAGGGTGCCTCATGTATGAAGGGTTGCTAAATTTAACACAAATAAAGATTGATCTGTAAATTTAAATTTCAGATTGTTTACTTATAGACATACTTGTGGACATACTTATACTAAAATTATTCACTGTTTATCTGAAAGAGATATACACTAATAATTATTTATTATTTACTGAAATTCAAATTTAAATAAATACTTCATCTGGAAACCCTGGGAGTATGTTAAGTGATGGATAAATGTTAGACAATGCTCCTAATGCTGCTACTACCATCCTGCAACCTGAGTTGTATTCCAACACACTGCAAGTCTAAAGTGTTAAGAATATCATGCCTTTTGCACACCTTTGGCAGCAATGACCCTTGACCTCCCTTGAGCCTCTGATATTACCGACCACTCTGACTTGAGGTTCTCTCTCGCTGTGCCGTTTATGGCAACACACTGCTTGGATTCTCTTCCATCTCTACAATGCTTAGGCTCCTTCTGTGTCATTGTGTTTTCTCTTTCTCCTACTAACTGCTCCTTGTGGGCATTACCTAAGGCTCAGTCTTTGTTCTTTCCTTATTTCCTTTGCTTCTTTCATTTTGAAGAGCACACCTTTTCTCATAGTTTTAGTTAGCACTTTTATGTTGCTCTCTATTGTCATCCTAAACTCTAGTCCTGACCTCTTCCTTCTGCTCTCAGCCTGGATGTCCAAGCTCACTACTGAAAATGTCTGTGTAGTCAACCCAGGGGCTTCAGACTCTGTTGACCAGACAAAACACTTAATCATGCTTCCCAGCTGCCTTGCTTTCCAATTTCCTATTTTGACATGTTGTTATTGTATTTTGGGATTGAACCCAGGGGCAATCTACCACTGATGGTATTATTTTTGATTTCTCTCTCTTCTTTAACCTTGATAGGTAATCCGTCACAATCTTTATTGTTTCTTTGAGTACTGGGATTAAAAAATGCAATTTAGATTCAAAATGAACTGTAACTACTTCTGCCTTCCTGGCTTATGTGTGAGTTTAGGAAGGAACTATGGGGGAGAGTTGGCATTATTTATTTCAGGAGGAATGTCACTATCTGTACTGCTACCTTTTATTTATAGAGACTTTGGGGCAGAAGATAGAGAAACAACTAAACCCTTAATCTCTGAAAGGTTAATCTAATTACGGAATGGTTAGGTGCAGAATGGATGGAACTTGATTCTAATTCTAATCTATTAATGAAAGTTTGCTTATGCAAATGCAAATCCAGGGCTGAGGAGGAGGTGGAAAAATAACATTTCCTATCAAATGGAGAGAAATAAAAGATAATAGAGACTCAAGGGAGAAACAGGTCTAAGAAACATAGGAGGAAGCTGGAGTTTCCAGAGAAAGCTTCTAATGAGGAATTGCTGGTGGAAGGCTGCTGGAGAACTTGTTAGAGAATGGATGTCTAATATTCAACTTAAATGACATGTTATCAGCACTGCATAGCATCATTACTTCAAACCTTTAGCAAATTTTTCTACATACAACATTCAGAGCTGAGCTGTCTGCTTCTGGGTTGGAATCCTGCAGAAAGAGACTGAAGATGTGGGTTCTAAGGTGAGAAACAGATTTCATTCAAAATGTAAATGAAGCAAAAAGTGGAAATTTCCAGGAACTTTAGGAAAAAAATTGAATTGCCTATAGATTGAGGGCTTGGGTCAACTTTATGTAAATCTCAAAAGACAAGGTGACTTGAGTTGCCATTTGGGTTATATTCTCCTAATAAGATCTTAGAATCTGTCCCTTCCCACTGCTATTACCCCTGAAAATTTACACCCAGGTGAACATCACTGCCTCCTGGGGGGGGGGGGTCTCCTGGTCTCTGTAACTTCATGGATACATATCCATTGAGTTTACCAGTCTTCTGTTCAGTATTGTGGACTCCAAGTCAGAAGTTCTGTTACTAGTTAGTGGTCTGACTCGGGGTTGGGTCCCTTAGTGTCCTTTTTCATGTCTTATAGAAATTAATATTAACTCCTGCTTTTCATTATTATGGATTTGTGATGCTGGACCACAGTACAGTTACATTTTGAAAGCTCTCAATTTTGGGTAATTATAAACATGACTTTACTCTCTATTTCCAGCAGATGGGGCCAGGGTAAGGATTTTGTGCCAGGTTCCAAATGCTTGGGGAGGTTTCTTACAGGCAACTGCTTTATCCCAGGTTCTTATAAGATCCTTACAACACCCCTATTAAGGAGAAATTACGATCCCTATTTTACAGATGGAATAAATTGAGGCTTAGAGGGTTAAGTAGTTTGACCAAGGCTGCATGAGTTAGTAAGTGGTAGCGCCAAGATTAGATCAGGAGTTAATGTGACTCCAAATCCCATGCTCTTTCTATATACTGTGTTCCTCCCAGGAGAAGAAAAATGCTTGCTTCAGCTATGTTCCCTAGATAGCAAATCACTGAGCTTTTTTGGACACTGTAGGTGAACTGATGATTAAGCAAATTAATCAGGAAAAATGAAGTGTAAGGATTCTAGCAGAGTTGTATGATCAGATCAGTGAAGTGCAAACTGGCAAAACTCAGGGACTCATTGTACTTGACTCTCAATTCATGGAAAATTAAGATTATGAGAATGGAGAGACAATAGGAGACAGGGTGGGGAGAACAGCACCATGAGAAATATAAAATACTCTACAAGTAGGATGTTTAATGACTTGGGGTATTATTGCTTTTGAAATTATTTGTTGGATTCCCATTTGTGTTGTAGATTTCTTTCATAATTGATTTTTGTAATGGCATGCCAGCTTTCCCTGGGGAAGTGTTTACTAGCGAACTTCATAAACCTGACAGCTGCAGGCAGGTGCAACGCTCAGCAGCAGCAGCAGCAGCTTTGCACTGATGGGACCAGCTGGATGTTTGGGAGAAGGTTTTAGCAGATAGGTGTCGAGGAAAAGCAGACACGAAGATGACAAGCCCTGAGTGGAAGGGTTAGGGTCTGCATTTAGGTCTGAACTTTGGACAAAATTTTTTGAGGGAATGACTGTGTATGGTAATAGATGGGGAGGCATTGATCCTTGTCAAAATCATGCAGTGATATCAATTATAGGTAGAATAAAGATTGGGCAGCACTGAGGATAATGGTTCATTGTGCAAATAGAAGCAATTGGAAAGTATTACTTTTTCTTTGTAAACTAGTACACATTTATTTTTAAAAAGAAAATCTATTTCTGTCAAGTGAATGTCCCATATCCCAACTGATACCTTTATCTTCAATCCCTCTGTTAAATATTTACTATGTATTTTTCTAGCATTTTAAACTGTTTGCACTATCTCTTTCTCTATCCAAATACATATGTGTATGTGTTACATATACATTAGACATTCATGTATTGTAGTTTACTTATTACATATTATTTATGTGTGTATTTAAACAAGAATTGGACCCATAATATAACCTGTTCTGATTTCTGTTCCTCTATACCTCACTTACTCTATTATGAATGTTTTTCTGTTAGTATGCTCAGCTCTGCCTCATGGTAAAAGACATTGAAAAAGCTAATTTAGAAATAGTGACAAGGAAGATATAAAGTAATGCTTTGCAAGAGATGAGGAAATGAAGAAGGGAAAGAAAATAAATTGGAGAAATGGCAATAAACTGAATGAGTTGAACAATTGTTTCCATGTTTTTCTATTTCTGCTAATGTATTACATGTTCAGATAGTTTTTATTTACAATGTGAAGTGCCTGAAGGATGAGATACATTTTTTATTCTAATTTTTTAGATGTAGTTGTTTTATGGTTTAAAAAATCTTCATGTAAATGTTCTTACAAGTAAAAATGACAGGTTGGAAACTAAAAGACAACAATTTCTTTTGCTGTGTATGGCCTCTTGCTAGAGTCAACTGATCCAAATAGATATCACTTTAAAAATGGGATTTATTCATATTTTTGCTATTATTTTGCTCACAGTTGAATGGAAAAGCATACCATGAGTTTTACTATATAAAAGCAAACAACACAACTGGAAAATATTTGACTTAAAGTGGTTCTGCAAAAGAAAATATAATTTTGTGAGTGGGATGACTAAATTTTTCAGAGTTATTCTTGATGGTATTGAATCTGGAATCTGTAAAAGGTCTGAGAACTAAGATAATGTTAAAACTCTTCTTAGAGGAGGTTTCTGCACTGGCCAACTGAAACAGTAAATTTAAATGCTTTTTCATTGTCTTCTCCTGGAAATGACTCTAAGAGATAAGATTAATGAGGTGTTGGAATTAGCAGTGTGATATAAGCAATGCCATTGGCCGAACTAAAAATAGCCTCTTTGATTTGAAGTGTACAGTCAACTTTCTTTCACTTATCTGCTTTCTGGAGATTTCTTTCCAAGGTAATTCCTTAATACTTAACATAGCTCTCAAATACAGATAGGGATAATGAAGAAATGTACCCAGCTAGGAGTTTTCAGATACTTTATTGAACTGGTAGGGGGTGGAATGGAAATGTGGTGTGGATTAAAACAAAAGATTCAGTGGACCAACCAATGGGCAAACAGTCACTGCCCAGGGAGCATTTATAATCCAGCAGTAGAGAGTGAAAACATTTAAATAGAGAAGTCAAACAACCACTTGAAGACCAATGTTAAGATTTGAGATTGGAGGATATTAAATCTTTATTTTTGTGGTGCCAAGTGTAGTGGACAGACTGTAAAGTATACTCTCTGAACTCATCTCCTGGTATTCACACCTTTATGTAGTCTAATTCCCAATGCTCTTACCCCTTGGCCCCAAAGTGTGGAGAAAACTATGACTTGCTTTGAAATAAAATAACAATGCAAAGAGAACAGACTCTATTGGGGTATGCATATGCAGTTAACATCAAATGGGCTCATAATTTCCAGTTCTCAAGGACTCTTATCTCCATGCTGCCTTTGACGAAGTAAGCTTCCATCCTGTTTACTTCTCTATGAAGAGGACCATGCAGCAAGAAACTAAGAGCAGCCTCTGGCCAACAAGAAACCAATAAGTTTGTGGCAGTTTGTGGAGACTAAATACTTCCAATAATGATGTAAGCTTGGAAGTGGATTACTCCATAACGGAGCCTCATATGAGAATGCTGTTCTGGCCAGTACTTTCCTCAGAGAAGACTCAAGTGAGCAATATCTGGAATCTTTTCTTTTTTTCTTTTTTGAACCAGGGATTGAACTCAGGGACACTCGGCCACTGAGCCACATCCCTAGCCCTATTTTGTATTTTATTTAGAGACAGGGTCTCACTGAGTTGCTTAGGGCCTCACTAAGTTGCTGAGGCTGGCTTTGAACTCAAGATCCTCCTGACTCAGCCTCCCAAGTGGCTTGGATTACAGGCTTGCGCCCCCACCCGGCTATCTGGAATCTTGACCCATTGAAACTGTGAACTAATTAATACGTATTGCTTTAGGGGACTAAATTTGTGATGATATGGCTACAGAGAAAGAGATAAATACAGTGAGACACAAAACTTCTAGTTTGATACCTAGTATCATCTAATTGTATTATAAAAACCTTTACTCACTCTAAAGGAGAAAAATAAATCTACGACATGTACTAAATCCTCCCATTGCTAGCTTAATCTGTTTTTGTCCTTCTTACTTAGAGATACCCATTAGTTTTCCTCTTCCTGAGATCAAACCCCTCCCTATGATATTTCTCCTTATCCATACTCGGCTCATGGCTGACACTCTGTTAAAAATAATAATAATAATAATAAGATAAAAGTATGCCAGAACCTTTGGAAGTAAAGATCCAAAGACCCAGGAAAAATCACTTAATTTCAATGAAGAATAGATGGCATGTCAAAATATGATTGAACAAAATGGTATGAACTAATGGAAATAAACTGAGAGGGGAAACCCATCTAGGCCTCTCTGTGTTCTTCTTGCCCTCTGTGTGTGACATTCTTTCCTCTCAGGTAATGAAGACCTTCAAGATAAAAAGGAGAATGGTTTTATGGCTTGCTTTGAGGAGAGGAGTTCTAATTTCTACGACCTCCCTTTGGGAAGAGGAATTCTTGTTCCTGTGAATTGCTTCATGTGGAGAATGAGTGGATAGACACAGGAGGATGTTGAAAGGTGAGGGTGACCTTGCTTCTGAGAATCTTTCAATATTCTTTAGTTCAATGTACCCAGAGTGCCAGGTGTTATATTTTAATGTATTGTGTTCCGAACTCTAGCACACCCATCCATGACTTATTTGGTCAAAGGCAATGTCTATTAAGTCAATTAGAAAGGCAGAATTCACACAGAAGGCTGGGGTACCAGGATTGCAAGATCAAGACCAGCCTCAGCAACTTAGTGAGGCCCTAAGCATCTTAGCAAGATCCTATCTCAAAATTAAAATAAAAAAAAAAAATACAAAGGGCTGGGGATGTTGCTCAGAATCAAAGTGCCCCTGGGTTTAATCCCAGTACCAAGAAGAAAAAAAATTAATTTTAAAAAATATGATGAGAATCTGAATTTGGCAGGCATTATAGAATTGAGGCCAGAATTAGTGCCATGATGATAAACAGCCCAAAGTGAGTGTAATCTTGGGAGAATACCACTAGGAGCCAGTTAGAAGCAGCTGGACTTTAGAGAGGAGACTGGAGCAAGTCACAGAAAAAAGTGGAGTATGAGAAACTCACTGGAGAGAAAAGGAGACAGTGGGGCTTAATGATCTTCCAGTTTCCATGCAGTCTGGTTTTCTTCAAAGTAGAAAGGAAAAAGTAAAAGGGAGACTCCCTTTTTCTTTGTAACAACTCTTTCTTTAACCAAATTATACATGATCAAATGATATTCTTTTTTAAAAAAATTGCTTTGTTTAGATGTACCTGACAGCATAGTATATTTGACATGTTATACGTACATGGAGTATGTTTAGGATCCCATTCTTGTGGTAGTATATGATCAAAGGATATTCTATATGTATACTTTTACATTTATATTTTACTTGCATTTGCATTTTGTTTGCATATGGTTTGAATAGGTAATCCATAGTTATTGATTTAACATCAAAAAGGTTAAAAATCTCCCTCAGAATGGTGTTACCCCTTTGTAGCCCATGCTCTCTGCACCCTGTGAAAACTACCAGTGTTACAAGTTGTTATAGTTTGAATGTGAGGTATCCCCCAAAACTCACGTGTGACAATACAAGGTTTGGAGGAGAAATGATTGGGCCACAGCCTTAACCTAATCAGTGAATTAATCCCTGATGGGATTAACTGAGTGGTAACTGGAGACAGGGGGTGTGGCTGGAGGAAGTGATTTATTGGGGGCATGGCTAAGGGTATATATTTTGTGTCTGGCAGTAGAGTCTCCTTTCTCATCATCGTGTGAGCTGCTTTCCTCTGCCACACTCTTCTGCCATGATGCTCAGCTTCACCTCGAGCCCAGAGGAATGGAGCCTGCTGTCTATGGATTGAGACCGCTGAAACTTTAAACACTCAAATAAACTTTTCCTCCTCTACAGGAGGAATCTGGTGGATCTTTTAGTCACCGCAGTGAAAAAGCTGACTAAAACACAAGTGTAGTGCTGATCCTTCCAGATATTTGTGCATATTCAAGCAAGAATAATTTTTCTCCTTTTTCTGAATGCTGTCCAGCTGCACACGATGTTCTTCACCTTAGCTTTTTTCACTTAACATATCTTCTTGTTAAGGACTTTTCACATCAGTACATAAAGTGCTTCCCCATGCTTGTTTATAGCGTTTAATATGAATATGCCATATTTTATGTAGCTAGTCCCTTATCATTTTTCTCTGATTGCTAATAAGATTTTCTTGTTTTAATTTTCAGTATGATGGGTCCAGGAGAGGATTTCCTTATTTATTCTGCTTAAGATTTGCTAATCTTGAAAGTATGGATAACATTTCTCATTTATTTTTGGAAATACTCCACTATTATTTATTTGTATTTCTTTTTTATCTAAGTATTATAAGTCTAAAACATCTGTCATCTCTTCCAGACCAGTTCCCATGCCACAGCTTACTCAGCAAAAGTCTTGTGGGGAAAAGTTTGTATACAGGAAAAACTAACTCTATCTTTGACGCTCCTTCAGATTCTAATCCACAGTACCCAACAACATGCAGCTATGAAAGTTCTTGGTTTGGACCTGTCTCAGCAAAGGTCAGCTGGTTGTTTAAGGCCGTCCTTCATCTGTCTTGCTTCCAGACTGGGCAAATGGGCCCACGGAGGTCAAAGTGACTGTGGACCTCTGCTTACCTGCAACACTTGTCCTTTTTTAATAATTCAATTTATCCAGACTCCATTGTTTCCAATGACTTTTCATTTCCAATGACTTAAAAAAATATTTTCTCCCATTTGTCTGGAGTTTCCTCATTGTTATCACAGGGATGGGGCCATTTGCAACCTTTCATATCCTAAGTGGATGGGGGTCTCCTGATTCTTTCCACTGTATTTTTAATTCACATTTAATTTTGCTGATTTTAACTCTCTATAATCCACACCTCTCCTTTGCCTTAATTATTGATATGCTTAATTGTTTCTATCTCAGTTTTTTCTTCATTTCTGTGATTTTACTATTTTCTTCCATATTTTACTGAACTTTGTCAGTTCATGTGTTATTTCCTGTTGTTTACCTTCTTTCCTCTCCCTCTTCTTTTTCTCTTATTTTTCTTATCTCTTGAATCTTGGCTTTTTAATTTTTAATTATTTTTTTAAAAAGACATAACTTTGTTAACTTAAAATATATTGTGAGAGATACGACAAATTTTCAACTACTCTATGATGATGTATTTTTTCCATCTATTTGACTCTTGTTTATTCTCATATTTCTAACCTCTTTTATGATGGATTTGTCTAGTTCTGTGCTTTGTATAGATTTTTTGCTAGTTGCTTTTTAAAATTTTTTGTTGTAATTAGTTATACATGACAGTAGAATGCACTTTGACATATCATATATAAATAGAGTATAATTCCTCATTCTTCTGGTTGTACATGGTATAGAATCGCAGGGGTTGGGTAGTCAAATATTTACATAAGGTAATAATGCCTGAGTCATTCTACTATCCTTCCTTCCCCCATACCTCCTGTCCTCCCTTCGCTCCACTCTACCTAATCTAAAGCAACTCTATTCTTCCGTAGGTGCCCCCTGCCCCCTTATTGTGCATTAACATCTGCATATCAGAGAAAACATTCTACCTTTGGTTTTTTGGGGATTAGTTTATTTTGCTGAGTATGATATTGTCCAGCTCAATCCATTTACCAGCAAATACCATCATTTCATGTGCTAGTTGCTTTTTGATTTGCATTTTTTTGAAACAAGTGAATTTTTTTTGGACCTATCGATTGAACCCAGGGCTTTGTGTATGCTAAGCCTACAATCAACCATCGAGCTACGTCCCAAGCTCTAAAAGTGAACTTCTGTATGGTTTCCTGAAGTTCAAAGGAAGGAGGGCAGGGAATGAGTTCCAAGTTAACAGAAATAATTTTTAAAAATGATTTTCCATGTGCGTTCACTTGTCCTTTACTTCTTCTCAGTCAATGATGCAGGGTCTATGAGATATTTTTTTCCACAATAAGTCTGTTCTTCCCTTCTATGTCTGAAGTAGTCATATGAGTTCTTGCAAATGTGGCTGCTCACTTGTGAGTCTTCCTGTGGTCTCAATCACTCCTCTGCTTCTTGGAACTACATGGGTCGAGAGGTCCTACTGTCAGCCCTTTATCTTGTTTCCCTCACCTAACACAACAGGTCAGGTTTTTACTTTAGGAGAAGCTCTGCTGCTTCTTCTCCCCCCGCTTTTTTTTAATCATACAATTTGCATATTTATACATATACATAGGGTATAGATGTTTGTCTCATTCTATTATCTTTCCTTCCCCGCCCCCTCCCCACCCCTCATTTTCCTCTATACAATCCATCCCTTTTCCATTCTTCCCATGCCTTCCCTTACCCCCGCTATTTGTCATCAACCACTTATAAGAGAAATCATTTGGCCTTTGGTTTTATGGGATTGGCTTATTTCACTTAACATATCTTCTCCAATTCCATCCATTTACCTGCAAATTTCATAATTTTATTCTTCTTTATGGCTGAATAATATTCCATTGTGTATATATACCACAGTTTCTTTATCCATTCATCTATTGAAAGGCATCTAGTTTGGTTCCACATTCTAGCTATAGTGAATTGGGCTGCTATAAACATTGATGTGGCTGCATCACTGTAGTATGCTGATCTTAAGTATACTACAAAGCAATAGTAACAAAAAATGGCATGATATTGGCACCAAAATAGGCAGGTAGATCAATGGTACAGAATAGAGGGCACAGAGACAAACCCACAAAAAATAGTTTTCTTATACTAGACAAAGGAGCCAAAAACATACAATGGAGAAAAGATAGCCTCTTCAACAAATGGTGCTGGGAAAACTGGAAATCCATATGCAGCAAAATAAAACTAAACCCCTATCTCTCACCCTGCACAAATCTCCCTATCTTCTGAGAAGATTATTTTGCTTGTCCTTTTCTGCTTTTATGGCTTTCTCTCTGTTTTTGACCACTCATATTTGTGCCCATTTTTACTTTTTTGACAGCTTGTATACTTCTTTTTACATTTTGAGGTTTCAACTTTTTTTCCTGTTTTCACAAAAATTGGGCTAGTGATTTTGTTTTCCTTGTTGGTGTTGAATGATTTTCAAGAAAGAAAAGGGGAAATGCAGATTTTAAGCTATCACCTTTAAACTTGTAGTGATTTTATTATGTATTGAATATTACCTACTTGTCAGGTTCTGTTAGAATGACTATTGCAATACAAGTTACTGGCTATTTGTAATCTGGAAGAATCTAATCTTGGAAGGCTTTTAATAGAGGACAGCAATTCGAATAAGATCAGCCTTTTTTACAGTGATGTATTCTATCTTTTGCATAGATCTTTATTTTCTTTGAAAAATCTCTAGATTTAGTTTATAACTTACATTGTAACCTCTTTGTGATACTTCATATCTCAGGGTAGTAATCACTTTTAATTACTTTAGATACTCTGTATAAAGTCTATTGCATAAATCCAGATGAGCAGTTGTTTTCTGTTCTTGTCATCCACTGACTCCTCACAAAAGCCTGTTATTATCCCTGTTATCCATCAGATGAGGACACTGAGGATCAGAGAAGTTAAATCACTCACCCAAGGTGAGTGGCAGAAACATCTGTGACACCAGTCTGTGGCTTCCTTGGCCTGGGACCATCATCTTTTTCTCTTAGTGTCCATATCCTGCTACTTGTTTTGAGAATCACTGGGAAGCTGCCTTCCATTTCTCTTCTAAAATGAAACCATCCTTGCTTGCTAGTGTTTTTGTTGATTTCCTTTCCCCCAGTCTTTTAAAACAGCTTTTTGCTAGACTGCATTACTTAGTAAGCCCCAGATTAGCATTTGTGTCAATGGAAAGATTGCTTTTCATTTTCTAAGACTGTGTCCCCACTTATACATCCTACACGTAAGACCTACATTTCTTACAGAAACAAGGTTTTGTAAATGCCTGACTAGCCTTCCTTTCCATGCACCTCTCCCCTTTTTGCAAAACCTCTGATTCCCTTCAGTCTTCTAAGCCCTTGAAGAGACAATATCATTCTTAAGTGATATGTGAAGCTATGTCCTTTTACAGTCTTCAAAAGGAAATATCTCCATGACTTGCCCTCTTCAGAGTATAATGTTGGTGCATTATGCTAACAAATTCACTTTTTTTCACAACTTTTAGAAAAGCAAATGACTAGATAGGACTACATATGTAGGAGATTTATGGGAGAACTTTCTTTGAAGAATGAGGAGGGAATAGTAGGCAGAGAGCCTTCAGGCCGTGAAAACTGATGAGAGAGAGAAATGGGTAGGAAAAAGTCTTTGTTTGTGGTGCCTTTCTGACAAAGTTTCAGCTAGGCCGTTGGAGAACTCTGGAGTCGAAGCTGCTCATGTAGCGTCCCACATTGGGCAGGAATGGGACAGAATTAGTTACTCTGCCATGCTCAGTCTGACTGCAAGCACCCCGGAAGCAATGTGGCTTCAGGAATCACAGGCAGCCATGGTGGGCAGTCAGCCAAATATGCTCCATTCAACAGCCTTTTCTGAAGATGGTCTGACTGGTCTATCTATCTATCTCCATAGCTGTCACACCACCTGCCTTCCACAAGGCAAAGATGCACTTGTAGCAATAGACAAAGAGAGCAATAAAATAAGAGAATAGAAGAACTCCATCTTGTCCCATTTGTTTAATCGAAATGAACTCATTTTCAAAGGGGACAGCTAGACTTAAATTCAGAAACTTGTGCCAAGATGGCTGGACTGTGTGTGTTTGGGACAGGAGGTATGTGATTCGGCTTAGTTTTAGGGGGCATTGGCTCAGGTCGTCAGTCTAGAGAAGAGATGGAAGGCAGAGGGCCCAATTCCCTCTGCTATTTGAGAGATAAAGCATCTGCAAATTGTGGGACTTTGACTCTAGCTTCTTTTCCTGAACTCAGTTGCCCTGAATATCTTGGGAAGTTGGAACAATAAAGAGGCTTGCAGAGATGGGTGTTTCTCATTATAGAATTATTAAGATGAGAATCCATAGTTTGGGAAAGGTTAGCTTTTAAGATAGGAAGGATCTTAAGGGATTTTTAAAGACAACTTGTTTTATTTTTTTTTTTCTATTTTTAAAGTGTTAAATGATAAAAACTTGAAGATATTTTGAAAACATGATTGTCTCAGGAAGGAAATCTTTTGCAGTAGCAGGAATTCCTTCACAGCTGCCACCAGCTTTCAAACAAGGTGGTCTCCAGGCCTTCATTATTCTTTGCATTTCAGTTGGGAATGTTAGGAAGCAGGACAGTGAATACAGAAGAATCTGAGTCACTTTATAATTACTTCCTTCTCTCCCCTTGTGTACCTCACCATGAAGTCTGTGGAAAAGTTGCAGAATTCATTTTATTAATTTGGCTAGATAAATGGAAACCAACTCTGAACCCTCTGGGCTTGAGTGATATAACAGAAATAAGGCAAGCCATGAACTAAGCCAAGAAGGGAACAGGACAAATTTACACACTTAGAATTGGCACGAGATTTCATTTTCAAAGTTTTTACCTTAGTTAAAATTATTATTAACTATTTCCATGATTTAGACTACACAATTTATTTTCCCCACCTACGCATAAAAAGTTATCTACTTGTGGAAAGGATGAAGTCAAAATACTTTGAAATCTTTTTTTGAATGATTTTTTTAGTTGTAGATGGACAGAATACCTTTATTTTATTTATTTATTTATTTATTTATTTATTTATTTATTTATTTATTTATTTTTAACGTGTTGCTGAGGATTGAACCCAGTGCCTCACATGTACTAGGCAAGCTCTACCACTGAGCTACAATTCCAGCCCTAAAATCTTTATTTTTTTTTTTTACCAAATAAGCTATTTCTTGGTAAACTTTTCTATTTTACTAATGAGAATTGAGTTATCAAATTAATAAAAATTAACAGAGAAGCATATTTGACCTGTTGAACACAAAGGACAACAAAATAGTCTTGTGAGTTTGGGGAAGTAGTAGTAAAATGTGCTGTTAAGGTATTGCCATGAAAAATCTTCAGATTGTTCTTAGTGAGATGAATCATGTTAGCACTTAAGCATACTTTTCCTACTATGAAGATAACTACTCTGATTTTATCTCATTTATCAAACAGCAGGAGTTCCCCTCCTAGGACAGTTTGTTTATTGATATACTTAATTCCTTAAAAATGATTTCACTAGGGATATTGAACATTTTTTCATATATCTTTTGATTGCTTGTAGATCTTCTTATGTGAAGTGTCTGCTCAGTTCCTTAGCCCATTTATTGACTGAGTTATTTGTTTTCTTGGTGTAAAGTGTTTTGAGTTCTTGTACAGTAAATCAAAATAAATTAAATAAAAAATGAAAATAAAAAAAGAATGATTTCATTTGCTTTGCAGCATTTTTTCCATTTTCAATTTTGATTCTATAGGATGTTAATTGTTGTTTTTTGTTTTGATTCTCATCATGCTTGACTTTTCTGCACCCTCTTGAATTGGACAGCCTACTACCCACTGGATGAAATCCACCATCTTTAATGGTCTAAAAGGCTGTTCATGGCAATGAGCTCTGCCTACTTTAGTCTCACTTCCAGCCATCTCCTACTGAGAACTTTATGCTTTGACACCACAGAGTCACTCGCAGAATCTCTCACATCCACTTCCCTGTTTTTTGTCTTAAAAGACATTAGCTGCATAGAATCTCCTTTCAGCCCCTTCCCCCTCCTTCCCTCCATTCCATTTTCTTCAGCTGACTAACTCCAAATCATTCTTCAAATCTTAGGTCCCTCCTTCCTTAAGCCTTTGTGATTCCCTGTCTCTGGGTAGGGATTCTGCCTCTGTGTTCTCATGGTAACCTGTTCACTTCTGTCTGACTTTCCACAAATAGTGAAGTCATTTTTTATGTGTCTGTCTCCCTCCAACACAAGCAAACCTCCTGGGGACAGGAAGCATGTATCATTCATCTTGCAGCATGCTCCTAGCAACATGCCTGGCACTTGATGCTTTGCAATAAATGTGGAATAGAATTCCAATTTCCTCTATTCCCTTTGAATTTACATATCCATGTCCCTGATATTCCAGGCATTTGCATCTCTCTTAGAAATTTTGGCTAGCTTGAGCATGTTGTTATTTTATCTCTGGATAGTGGTTCATGTGTTGTCATTTTAGTTACTGTTTTAGTCTTCTCTAAGTCAAATAAAGAAGGCTTTAGACTTGAGAATTACTGAGTACCTTGTGGAAGGCTCTGCATATGAAAGAAGATCTGACAGCACAGCAACACAAAAAGCAACATGGTTTAGTGACTAATATGAGGCAGCTTTTAATTTGATCTTTTTCCTGCTGATGACCACAGTGCAACAACATGTGAAATGCAGGGTTCTCCCCTTCCTTTGATGTAAATTGAAGATCCCAGAATGTAATTCATTGTTTTGTGAAAACCAGCTCAACCAAGCGACTCAAACACTTCCAGCAAGTATGACCTTCAAAAATGCTTGGCCAAAATGTAATACTTTTTTTTTCTATTTATAATCACTGATTCTGAAACATATCAGAGCAGTGTTACTACTGTCTGGGTATTTGGTGAACACTATGCTAGATAGATCTGAGTTAAAATAATCAGCTGAAGCATTAATCCTAGAAATGTGGATTTCTTCTGCAGATTTGCTCAGAGTGGATGCATACCCAAGTATGGAGATGAGGCCACTGCTATCTGTCCTTGTTAAAAGTGAGAAGAGAAGTTAATAAGCTTTCAGAGAAGAATATTCTCTCATCTCTTCCTAAAACGTTGCAGTTTTGTAGTTAATAGGGAATCTGTAACTGTCAGTCCTAGGTGTTGAATTTGGGCAAGTCATATTCTTCTGGATTTGGATGGCCTTATGTCTGCAATGCCTTCTCCCTCGTCATTCAGTGAGAAGTTGATGGTTTTGAAGTTTTAACACTTTATCATCTTCGAGGCAGCAGATACAGCTGGGCTCCACATGGAGCTGGCAACATAGAGGGCTGTCTGGGAAGCTGAGGCACAGAATCCATGCAGGCGTCTCCCAAGCCGTTCCCCTGTACACAGGGCTGGGCACATAGCCAGCTCAGATAGAAACTGCCAACTTCCAGGTTGACAGAAGGCTACCACAGGTGTCTTTTGAAAAACCCATGCAAAATTTTCTCCCAATGGCTTGCCAAAATTTTCAGAAGCTATTTGACCCTTTTAAAAGGCTTTAGTGGGCAGGAATAAAATAAATGTGAATAATAGCTGGAGGCACACACAGCAGATTTCCATCCATAGCTTGTATTTATTATCTGAGTTTCTGTCTGGTTTCCTGTCTCATAGTTCTGCAAGCATTCTTGATAATAATGCTAATGACAATAACTACTAAAACTATGGAATAAGAACCAAGTGCCAGGTATTCTTCTGAATGCCTTGTATGAATGAGATCAATTAATTTTCACAATAATCCCATGAAAAAGGTGTTTTAGGCCTGATTTAGAGATTGAGGAAATTGAGAGACAGAGGTTTCACAATTTGCCCCAAGTAAAGCTCCTAGTAAGATTTAGACCTAAGACATGTACATCCAGAGCCTATTCATGCTACACTGTCTCCCTGAATGGCTCTAGCATTTTGGGTTATTATCATTTTGTTTCCTGGTTTCTGTGCTTAGATTTGACTCTATTACCAGATTTTGTTGCCATGGGCAGCGTGTTATTTCCCCTGTGTTTAAGCCCTGTCTTTTGGTTAGCCCATCCATGAACTGCCATTTAGGGCGTATGCCAGTCCTGGTCACCTGCCATCCTCTTCTATTCTGCTCTCTAGCCTCCATTGGAAGGTAGCTGCAGTCCCATCTAAGGGCCAGTTATGGCTTATGTACAAAGAAACCCATAGAGAGCCAACACATCACCTTATGAGTGAGAGTGCCTGGGAGCAAGTCCTTGCTCTTTTCTATTTTTAACTTGACAGACCTGAATTATAGATGATAGATGTGGAATCTATTAATTGTCATGGCTGCTGCAATAAGTTACCACACAACGGAGTGACTTAAAACAACAGAAGTTTGTTTTCTCACTTAGGGAAGCCAGAAATCTGAAATCAAACTATTGGCAGAGGGGCATTCCACCGGAGGCCCCAGGGGCAAATCTGTTCTTGGCCTTCCTGCTTTGGGTGCTGGTGGCATTCCTTGAGTACTGACACAGCATTCCAGTCTCTACTTCTTCTTTATTTTTTTTTATTTGTATTTTTATATACTGCATTTTGATTCATTGTACACAAATGGGGTACAGCTTTTCCTTTCTATGGTTGTACATGAGGTAGAATCACACTATTTGTGTAATCATACATGTACCTAGGGTAATGATGTCTGTCTCATTCCACCATTTTTCATGCCCCCGCCCCCTCCCCACTCTTATTTACTCTCTGCTTCTTTGGTCATATTGTCTACTCCTTTTCTGCCAAATCTCCCTCTGCCTCAGTCTTCTAAGAACACCAGTTGATGGGTTTAGAAGCCAGCAGGCTAAGAGTTCCTCAAAGTCCTTAATTTTTGCACCTCTTGCCATATTTAATTCTTTTCACTTTTACTGTATAAGGTTATATTCCTCGGTTCTGGTATTAGGATATGAATATGTCTTTCTGGGGGCCACCATGCAGTGCAGTACCCATGTCGAGGCTACGGTCATTCTTCTACATGGCCCATGTGAGACATTGCTGTTTACAGAGCTCCAACAAAGCTCAGACTTCTCAGTACAGCATCTAGGCAGTCACTATCCATTGGCTTTGGAGACGCAATTTTTCTATACAGGATGCTCTATAGGGACCTTTCACCTTTTAGTCCTTACATTTGGTGTCTGCTCCTCTTGGCAAACACCAGCCAAGGTCAAGGTTATGTGTAAGTCCCTAGGATGGGTTGAAATGCTTTACTCTGCATATAGATTGGTGGGAAGGTAAAGTGAAGATTTAATCATCATTGAGGAAAAAAATATTTTTGTATATATTAGAAAGCTGCTTTTCTGAATTTGCTTAAAGAATAATGCAGTCTTGAATGAGAGAAAATCTTTGCCACTGCCCCTCAGATAGGATATTAATATCCAGGAAATACAAAGGACTCAAAATACTTAACACCAAAATCAAACAAAAAAATAAAAACCAAATAACCCAATCAATATATGGACAAAGGAGCTAAACAGATACTTCTCAAAAAAAGAAACAGAAATGGTCCACAAATATGTGAAAAAAATGTTCAACACCTCTAGCAATTAAAGAAATGGAAGTTAAAACTACATTGAAATTTCATTTCATTCCAGTCAGAATGGCAATTATCACGAATACAATACATGTTGGCAAGACTGTGGGGAAAGGATACACTCATACATTGTTGGTGGGAGTGCAAATTAGTGCAACCACTCTGGAAAGCAATCTGGAGATTCCTCAAAACACTAGGAATGGAACCCCCATATGACACAGCTATCCCACTCCTCGGTATATATCTGAAAGATCTAAAATCAGCATACTACAGTGATGCAGCCACATCAATGTTTTAGTAGCACAACTCACAATAGCCAAGCTATGGCAACAATGTAGGAACCCTTCAACAGATGAACTGATAAAGAAAATGTGGGATACATACACACACACACACACACACACACACTCACACAGTGGAATATTATTCAGGCATCAAGAATGACTTGATGGCATTTGCTGGTAAATGGATGGATCTGGAGAATCATGTTAAGTGAAATAAACCAGTACCCAAAAGTCAAAGTTCGAATGTTTTCTCTGATATGTGGAAGCTAATCCAAAATAACTGGGGTGGGGGTGGGATAAAAAAGAATAGATAAAAGACCAGTGGGATAGAAAGGGGAATGAAGATAAGGGAGGAGGGATGGGATAGAGGAAAACAGAAGACTGAATCTGACCTCACTTTCCTATGTATATATGAATATATCACAGTGAATCTCATACATCCACAAGGCACTAATTAAAAAAAACTATAAATAAATAGTAGAAAGATCAGTACATTAGATGTAAGTGAAGAGGGGAAGGGGAAGAGAGGAAGGGATAATACTGAGAACTGAATTATAGTAAATTATATTCCATGCTTTTATAATTATGTCAGAATGAATCCTAATGTTATGCATAATTAAAAAGAACCAATAAAAATAATAAAAAATAAATTAAAAAAGAATAATTCTGTCTTCTTCTAGCTCATTCCTTCCTAATGTTTGGTCATTGGGATATCAGGATCTTAAAATCTCCCCAAGGTTATATTTACTAATCATTTAGGCATTTCCATAAAAATAAGACAAAAAGCTGTTGGAAAACAGAGCCTGTAAATTAAAAAGAGTTATTTTGTACAATTCATTTTGTTCCTGCATTTGAATCTGTTTTAATCTCTTTGTTTATTTTTTGGCATTACTTTTAGTTTCTTGTTTCTAGTTAAAAAATTCCTGTACATTATCTTTTGATATTTGATCAATTGTGGGGGAGGGCTATGTGGTGTGAAAGTTTGGTATTCAGACAGATTTGATTCAAATCTTGACCATGCCAGTTAGAGACTGGGTGACTTTGGGCAAATGCAAATGATCATAATGGCTCTTCTAGATTTGATGACAGCCAGAAATGACATAAATAACCCCCACTCAGCACAACTTGTTGCATAAGTAAGTGACCATTCTCTAGGTGCTTTGGAAGTAGAAGGAAGATAAAAGTTTTCTTTGATTTAATAAGGCCCTTCTGAAAATAGAAACATCTACCTTTCAGTGATGCAGAGTAGAGCCTGATTATTAGCCCAATGCTTTCTGAGCACAGCAGAACCCACTTTAGCTTGGTTGTGATTAAACAGTGACATCACAGGATGTCAATGATTCTGAGGGTAATCATGTTCTGTGTTGAATATTTTTGGAAGAAGAAATGGTAGGAAACTCATTCAGTTGAAAGGACTTTATTTCTATTATAACTTAATTGAAGATAAAATAATTTTGGTCTGTGAGTAAATGGTTGGCATGCTGATTTTTGCTAAAGCATTATTACTTACATACTGATTGGCTTAGAACTATAATACTTCCATATTAAAATTTATTAGAAAAAACTTTAATGCATATGTACAGATGTGTGCACCTTGAAAAGACAAACATGATCTTGGAACACAATTGCTTTCCTTTTGAACTCCACTCATGGTCTTATATTTCTTCATTCTTATTAGTTTTTTTTTTTTTCAGTGTTGGGGACTGAACCCGGGCCTTGTGCATGCAAGGCAAACACTCTGCCCACTCAGCTATATCTCCAGCCCATTTCTTCATTCTTTATTTTTGATTTGGATCATATTAACTGTTCCTGTTTTCATATATTCTTGTTATGTATTAAATGTGTTGTTAGCAAGGAAGCGAACAGAAAGAGCAGAGCTGGGTATCCATTTCAGTAGGCTCTGCCCTTTACTGTTCAAACTCCCTGGGGCACTTAGGAGACACCAACTGCTAATGCTGAGCATGTTGATGTTCTCCTAAAATGGGAGATGGAAAGTGGCTGTGCCTGAGAGAAGTGCGGAGCAGTGTTGAGAGAGAACATAGACTTTGATGGCCTCAGACCTGGATTCAAACCTTAGCTCCACTACTTGAGCAGCTTTCCAACTTGGAGAAAAAATCAGTTACCACCAGAGTCTCATTTTTTCTTGATTTTTAAAATGTATTACAGTAATACAGATCAACAGAGTTGCTTTGAAGGGAGCCAACTGGCACTGAGTTTGGCTCATAGCAGATGCATGCTATCTGAATTCCTGTCTTCTCTTTCCTTTTGAATGGAAAACAAACAAAACCAAAACAATGGCACACATATTCCTAAAACAAAAAAACCAAACCAAACCAAACCAAATGGCCTTATGTTAATATTCGGATCTTCTACTTATTTTTCAGTGATTCATAGAAATTTTTTGAACCAAAATTGTATTTCCTTTCATAATAGAAAAAAAACCAGCACAAGGATTAATCATTTGATTAGTCAAGATGGCTGGGTATTATTCTTTAGTAGAACATTATGCTTTTAAAAATGCCTTCTCTGCTTGTAGCTTCTTAGTTCAGTTTGCTTTATAGGAGTTATTTGAATGATCTTATATGCAAGTGACTACATATTAACTATAAGATATAATCATTCATTCATCACATAGTCAAAATATTTATTGAATGAATACAAGTGTTGAAACAGATCTTAGGTGTTTCTTTCTTCTATTTCCACACTTCTCTGTTCTTTCATTTATCTGGAAAAATTTGTTTCAAAATACTCATTCGCTTAGTAAATATTTCTTGCAGACCTCCAATGTGCTAATCACTAGCTAAATTGCTAAATTGCCCTCAAATTGCTTATAGATACTGAGAAAATTGGATAAGAAAATAGAAAATTTGATATACATATATGTTCTGCTGTGTGTATGTATATGTATGTAGGTGTGTATGTATACATGCATATGTAAATGTGTATATATGTATGTAAATGTATATATTATTATGCATACGATTTTTTCAAATGTTCTATCCATTTTGAGGAGGGTTATATTTAGCTTATAGAGCTTGGACTAAAATGCAAACTGTGGAAGAATCTACTAGAACAGCAGTGAAGAGTTTGTTTCTGGAGTCAGACAGGTCTAAGGGTTTTGATTCCTTGCTTGATCAATTTCAACAAAGGTAGGAAATCTCAGTCAAACTATCTGGAACATGCACATGCTTGAATATGTGTATGCTTGAGTGTATGAGTTTGTGCACGTATTTATAAAAGTTTTGGGAACAGACTTCTGTTGGATCTCCTGATTGTATTCACTGGTGAAAACATCTTTATTGAGTAGTAATGGGATTGTGATTGTATTGGAGCACTGAGGAGCACAGATGGGAAAGAAACCATGCTATGCATGTTAGTTAGCTTAGTGTTACTATAATGAAATGCCAAAGATAAGTAATTTATGAAGAGGAAAGATTTATTTTGGCTTATAGTTTTGGAGGTCCAGTCCATGATCAGGTAACCCATTGCTTTGGGCCTCTTGGTTGGGGCACCAGATGGAAGCGGTCGGCAGCACATGGCAGAGCAAACTGCTTGTATCATTAACTAGCCAACAAAGCAAGAGGAGTAGAGGAAAAGACTGGGGTCCCACAATCTATTTGAGGACATACCCCCAGTAACCTAAGGACCTCCTACAAGGTCCCTCCTCCTAACTGTTCCTCTCTCCCTCAGTGGTACTACCCCAGAGACCAAGCCTTTAATGCATGGACATTCAAGGGGCACTCATCAAAACCACAGCACACAGTTTTATAAGAATATAAGAATTGAAATCTTAGAGGATATGAAAGTGTATTAAGGAGAGGTCCTAGAGAAACAGAATCAGTACATATAATGAAATAATAGCTTCTAAACGGAATAAAATTGGGCTGAGAAGGAGACCACTGTGAGTCAACCTATATACCAAAAGTAAAAATCCTATACTGATTTTCAATGATTCATATTCATCTATCAGTGAAGCAAAAGTCCAGCTTGTTCATCACAGTGAAGATGGACATATCTCAAGTCTGGCCCAACTTTATCCTGAAATGTAGTGGATTCACATAAGATTGCTACCTTAATCTATTCAGGTGCATACTAAGTTTTGCAGCAAGGTGTGAGCCATTTACACCCGTGGGAATTCCCCATGAGGCTGTAGGTGTGGGTTGACAGAGGGCTAGCAGTTCTGTGAAATAGGTCACTGGGGGTATAAACCATCTGCTCATGCAATTTAGTTTTATCTTTTGGATCTTATAAGGTGGCAGTTCCCCTTGGTGATAGCATGATGCCGAGGTCGATGTGCTTACTCAGATTCTGTTTCACCCTCCTTTAAGAATAACTTCCTGGCCTGCAGAAACTGTAACGGTAAAAATCCACATATCCCAGATTCTGTTACCATTAGCTTTTAGATGCAGTCACACAAGAGTTGGGAAGAAGACAGAAAAAGGCCTTATTTAGTCTCCTTTTGCCGTTTTCTGCTAGGAAATCAACTTGGTGGACACAAAAATTCTTCTACCAGGAGTTCTGTAGTATTTAATCTTCAGTGTCTAGGTGTTGCAAGGAGTTTGTGGTGGTGGTTGATGCAGTTTGGTTCCCTGAGGCCTGAAGTGCAGCTACCATAAAGTGATTTTCTTTAAGACTACTTTTTTTTTTTTTTTTTTTTTGGTGGTGCTGGGGATTGAACTCGGGGCCTTGTGCTTACAAGGCAGGCATTCTACCAACTGAGCTATAGCCCCAACCCAAGTTTTAGGTTCACAGAAAAATGGAAAGGAAGGTATAGAGATTTCCCATATACTCTGACTCCCCACATGCACAGCCTCCTCCCAACAGTGTGCTCTTGATTTCATTGTGCAATGGCAGTATCAGAAGAAATTGCTCTTAGTGATGAATTTTGTAGTGTTCTAATAGTTATTTTGGAGGCATAACTTAGAACTTTTTCTTCCAATATATCTAATGATTTCAGAACAAGTCATTTCCTGTGCTAGATTCCATCCTGAATAATTACCTAGAGGGGTTTCTGTTACCTGCACTAAAACTTGACTGGTACAGAACAATCTATATTAAGGGTTGAAATATCAGCCAACATTCATTTCATGAATCAGCTCATGATGTAAACTGATGTCTTATGGTCAGCTATTTTGTCTCTGACTGGATCTGATACCAAATCAAAGTCTTGTTTATTTCAGAATACTAGGAACTTCCACTGTGATTCTACCAGTGGGGCTTGTCAGTTTCCAGTTGATCGTCATCAGCCACAGACTTTTTTCTTTTTTTAATCAGGAAAACATTTGCATACTCCTTTCAGCTGTTACAACTACTGGGTCCTAGGGGCCAAGTTTCAAAGCTGCTTGTACTACAGTCCCTGCCATCTCTTGCTCTCAGCCTCACTCCAAGCTGGCATTGGCTTGGATTGCTTACTAACTTTTGAGCAGCAAATCCACTTGGGTATATGTTTCCTTCCAAATTCACAAGGGTTCAAAGGTGCTGTCATGTTGTTAGTAGGAGTGGCTTCTTTGGAGGGGATATTATGTCATACTTTAGATCCTAGAAGTCCAGCAACAAGGTTGTATCTTTCTTAATGGCATTGAGTGCTTTAAAATGAATATCCTAACATACCTAGGCTCTGGATATTATGAATTTTTATGGAATTTTTCTGTTTTCTGGAATGCTGGTATCATATCAGAGTCCCTAGGGGACCTTATACTTCCTGTTTACCAGGTTTTTTTCTTCACTATATGCTTAATACTGTTGGCTGGTATAGTGCCTTGTGTGTTGATGAGAGTTGTACTCTTTATGCTGACGAGTGAAAAGGATACAAAAATGATACCTGTTTTTGATATCATTTTGATTACTGGGATAGAAAGAGCATGTAATGGAATGCTAGCACATTTCAGGGACTGGAAGATGTATTAGATTTTTCTAGGAGAGAGACCACATTTGGAATAGGGGCCACAAATGATGGTATAGGATGATCCAGTATCATTCTGAAATACCCATTTTGCTCTTCATAACCCAGGCATGTGAAAAGGGGATGTGATAGATCTCAGCATCTCATCTTTCAAATCTTAGATGGTGGCACTAATATCTGAAGTGAGTTTGTGGATGAGATGTTGCCTTTAGCTTATCATTGTGGTAGGAGGGAAGATTCCAGGGCGTCCACCATCTCTGGGATTAGAGAGTGTGGAAATTTTGCCAGGAACCCCAGCATGTTTAATATAAGTATGCACTCATGAAATGAGCATTAATAATGAAACATGTTTATAAAAGTCACTGTGCCTACTGTTTAACAGGTTGGGACCAAAAGTCTCTCACTCAATAGCTGTAGCTCCTATTCTGACTGATGAACCATCACAGCACTTGAATCCCTTAGGGATTACCGTTCCCTCTCCTGGGAACCAATTGTTACTCTCAAACTTGCCAATTTTCTTAGCATTTACTTAACTTGCTTAGATCTAGTTTTGTGTCTTATAAAGTTCAATCACTGCCACCCAAAGAATGATCAGTCTGTTTTTGTGAGGTCACTACCCAGTGCAAAGAATTCTCCAGGAGTAGTAAATAGGGAGTGGGATTTATAGATGAAAATGGAAAAATGACTTTAAATTAGAACTCCCAAACACAGCCTCTTCCCTGCCTTATCTATCTAACTTGCCATCCATCATCTATCTAATTTTACCTCTTGAGCTTTATTTCTTGCTAGGAGTTGAGAACTTCCGTGAAGACTAGAAATAAGCGTGTAGTCATAGTCAAGAGTCTGGAGTGCAGTGGGGCAGCAGCCATTTCAGAATATAGGGCAGGCCTCCTCTCTCTACCATTAAGCATATCTAGACTAAAACAACAGCAGCAGCAGCAACAACAACCTTGTACTCTGTAGAAAGCCCTTATTTCTAATTATGGTTGACTTAGAACTTTGCAGGTGGACTCTGTCTCTGTCTCTCTCATTACTCTATATAATATTGCTTTATATATAAAGTGTATATACATATATGTATATATATAGTGTGTGTATGTATGTATGTGTATATACATACACGTACTTATGATAGATAGTCTTTCTCTCTTGTGCCTGAGTTTAGAGCCAGCAGTAAATCTCCTGTAAGAACCAGAATCCTATAGAGGAATGAATTAAGCCTTCAAAGCCTATTCTTTGTTGGTCTCCTATTTAGTGAAATCTAGAAGAATAGATCAGTGAGGATAATTTTGCTTAATGAAATCAATTTTTCAGGAGATTGATATTATAGCTCCTTTGGAGCGTGCCCCTGACTATCTAAAAATTTTAGTGAGTCTTATCTTCCCACATACAGCCAGATGTGCATACAAATGCACAATTTCCTTTTTTATTTGGTTCTTGGAGCCAATGCTTAAGGAGAAACTGGATCTCAGGCAAGACAGGGCATGCATTTGCTCCTCTAAACAAGCCCACCCCTTCTTGGTCTCTCCTGGGAGCATGACCTTGTCTCTCCTCTCAGAGTGGTGTCCTCCTGAGTAGCTGTGATGACTGGGGCCCCAAATGTATCTTGTGACTTGAAAACCTCCTTAAGAGTCTTAGGAGAGGTGGGAACATAAACTTTCCTGCCATTAGTCACTTTAAGATGATGCAGCTAGCTCAGCCCAAGGGTTGGGGAGGGGCTCAAATCCCACAGGGTAGATCCAAATAAGACAGCAGCAGAGCCAGGTGTTTACAAAGGCACCTTCCCCAACTTCACCTGGGGACTATCCTTGGCCTTATAGGCTGGCTCATTTATCTGCTGCTGTCATCCCCAGAGATAGGAGCTTCCTCTCTTCTCAAAGTACCCCAAAAAAACAAAGCATCAGGGGCAGCTGCTCCTGTGACAGCCTGTGATGGGGTCAGAGATAGCCCTCCCTTGCTCTCAGGTGTGTAATTCTTTCTTCTGTCCATTCAGGCTCACAGGTCTTAACACTGTTTACGGCCTGTCTAGTGGGGTCACAGGTAGGCAGTGTGACTTCCTTCCCCAGGCATCTGGGTGCCAGTGATGCCCAAAGTTAGTTCTAGTAGTATGGTGTTACCACTTGGCCAGGCTAATGAGGCACAGGGCGAGACCAGGAAAAATATAGAGCATAAGATAGTATAGAGCAATGTCACACCCAACTAATGCAGAGGTACTATAAGATGGAGTCTCAACTCACCTGAGGTTGTTCAGGATCCCTTTGCCAACAGATTGTGCTTCTGATGTATTATTGCATCATAATATTTTATTTTATAATCTTACTTCCTGATCACTGGAATCCCATTCTTGTCACCAATTGTAGGAAGTTATTTGAAGAATCTGGGGACTGATGGAGTTTAAAATTGTGACCATGAGGTGGCAGTAGCACCTGCAAGCTTCAGTGGATAAGCTGGCACAGGGCTCAGCATGAGAGGGAGGCTATAGATGGGGATTGATCCTCAGAAGAGAAGAGGGCAAGGGAAATCTGGGGTCAGAGAGAGAGTTTAAGTGTTAGGTAATGCAGGTGGTGTCACTCAGGTGATGTAGTAATATCCCTCAGCAGCATGCAGGATGGCAGGGAGTCCATTCCTGGGACAGAGAGCTCCCTAGGGCAGCAACAGGATAGGTTTTTATGGCTTGGACTTTATCTTTTCTGTTGGTGTTAGATGCTGGGTATGTGTTAGGTGTTAGGCTATGTAAAGTAGGAAGTCTTTAAATAGTTTATGCTTGTATGAGAGATGGTTTTAAAAATAGTTGGGTATGTAAACATTTTGGTTTGGTGTCAAGGGGCTTTTGAGCTAACTGGCATTACCTTGGAATAAAAAAAAATCAGTAAAACAAACAACTTAGGGGATCAATATAAAGAAGTCATATTTGCACCATATATAATGGTGCGTACTTTATAGAATGTTGTAATCAAATATGAAGATGTGCTCTGTATAGTAACTGATGGATAGTGAGGATGCAGTAAATGTTATTTTATTTTATTTATTTTTGGATACTAGGGTTTGAACCCAGGGGCGCTTTACCACTGACCCACATCCCCTGCCTTTTAAAATTTTTTTAAGTTTCATTTTACTAAGTTGCTAGGGCTGGCTAAGTTACTGAGGCTGTCCTTGAACTTGTGATCCTGTTGCCTCAAGTCTCTTGACTCACTGGTATTACAGTAGGGCACCATCACACCCAACTAACAAACATTACAATTTTTCCTATGATACAACACTCTCTACCCATATGGAACCTATGAAAGAGAAAGAGAGGGAGGAAGAGAGCACACACTACAACTGAATAAAAAGTAGTTGGTTGCTCTTAATTATTGAAAGTCAACTAAGGAAGAGACAAAAAAAAAGCATGTGGTTTATTGTTTGTTAGGATTTCAGTTTTTTCTACCTAGATACAATGTGGTTCTGGGTGATTATATGTGCATTTGTCACCATGAAGCAAATTCATGAAGATAGGAATTTTCCCTGGAAAATTAATTTAATATTTTCTATGGATTTCAGATCTGCTGAAAGATGACTTTCTGTTCATTTCATTCCATCCTTTGTTGGTAAAAGTTGCTCAGAGAGGCCACACAGCCCTATTTTGGTGGTTTCTCTATGAAGTATCAATTAAACAGAATATTTGGCATTACATTGTGAAATAAGCAGACTTCATTATACCATGCAGATATTGAACATAAAAGTAAAATATCATGACAAAAATAAATCTTAAGTATCAACATTGTCCTAATGGGACAGGAGTATATTTGAGTTTACACTGACTGCTCTGTGCTTAAGATAAATGGCAGGAGACACTTCCCTAACCACATTCATTGTTCAAGACAAGCTCCAGGAGAGCACAGAACTGAGGCAGGAAGATCTGACCACAATTGCTTGTGCTTAGAACAAGAGGGAGACCATTATTTAAATTCATTTACATGCTAAAAGATATATGCAGCTGGGAGACCTAACACAATTTTAAGCACATTTTGGACCCTAACACACAAATGCTTCTAGTCTTCTTAAAGACATTAATCTTTTTTGATGACTTACTTTAATACTCATATCCAATCTGTATATCCCAATTTCCTTCAATCAGACTTTCTGTCCTTCCATGGCCACCTTGGAGAAGAACATATTCCCAGTAAAGCTTTGGACTGAGCAGGTTCCCTGAAAGGTCACAGGATATTTAAGAACAACACACACCTGCAGGAGTATTTTCCTCTGGAAAATGAACATAAAGAAAGAGCTCAGATTTAAAGACAAATGGGACCTGTTTTAAATCAAGATCACCATCATTCAATTTTTCTCAGTCTTGGTTTCCTTATCTGTAAGATTAAAATAATAATGATATGACAGTATCTTGAACATGGCATAGGTTAGTTTCTATATTTCCATAAGAATTGTTAGTTGCCACCAAAGAATATACTTAGGTTCCACAAATAAGAAAAAAGGTTTTTAAAGACATTAGGTAGTTATGGAATAAAATGGAAGGTTAAAGAAATGGGTTGAAGCTAAGCTGAGCTTTCATAATCGATGCCCAGTACCACACCCCTGAACACTTATGATAATGAAACTGGCCTGCCTTGCTGCTAACACCTGCTCCCTGCATGCCAGAATTTGATTTTGCTGCAACTGTGGGCTGCAACATCAACTCTATTGCTCCTCAAAGCATTTCCCCTGGGCTGCCGCCAGTGTCAGCAAAATGATGTCTGACACAGAGTCTCTTTCTTTCTTTAGGTTACTCATTTCCAAATTGAGGTCCTGCATAGATACTTATGACAGGCAGGAAATAAATCTCATACCCACATTCTGTGAGGGTACTGAGGATCAAAATGTTTTGGATTCTATCTTAGGAAGGTAGAACTTTCAGAGTGGTTTTTACCAAAATGTAGGAAAGGTAGTCAGAAGATACAAGCCAGTTTTACACTGTTTCCTTAGGTCTAATAATAGTAACATGGTCTTAAAAAAAAAAAAAACTACCTATACTAAACACTTAGCAATGGATTAAGTGAAACTGTAGTTATTCCTTCTTTGCAGATGAAAAAAATGGAGTCATAATGGGATTAAATAATTTGCCTTTGGTTGATAGAGGCAGAGCTAGGATTTGGATCTCTGATATCTTACTCCAAACTTTGGGTGAGGCATCATTACATAATGCCACCTCAAAAATCTAAACTCTTGCCAGACACGTTTGTGTACTACTGTAATCCTAGTGGCTTGGGAGGCTGAGGCAAGAGAATTGAAAATTCAAATCCAGCCTCAGCAATTTAGCAGGGCCCTAAGCAACTTAGCAAGACTTTTGTCTCGAAAATAGAAAGGGCTGAGGATGTGGCTCAGTGGGTAAGGGCCCCTGGGTTCAATCCCTGGTATAAAACAAACAAACAAACAAACAAACAAAAACCCCACCAAACTGACCTCTTCCATGATATGTAAATCATGCTTCTTTTTCTTAAATCTTTTCCCTAAGAGCTGCCAAGTGTCATGCCTTATTAACCTTCTGCTAATGCTACTTAGTCAAAGCCAAGTCCAGTCAGCACCTCTGCCAGCCCCACTACTCTACAGAAGAGAAGATAAAATTGGGCGGTGGGCTTGGGAAAGTGGGTCAGATAAGAACCCAGCCTTATTTGGGGCCCTAGTTACTAAGGGTGTGTAGAAAATCACTTGGGTGTCAAGAGAATTCAGTTTGAGATGCTTTACCAGAGAAGAATATAGACACCCTTTTTATATTCCCTGTTTTTTCCCGGAGCTGTGCAGTGTGGAGCATAGGCGAGACATGCAGTGCAGGGAGAGGAGCTCGAGCTGCAGTCACTGTGCCTTGATTCCTAATTCTGGCTCCGTCACTAACTGGCCGTGTCAGCTTCCAGAAATGCTTTCACTCTTCTGAGCCTCTGTTTTCCTGTGTGTAGAAACGACCTAAATTTAGCAGTTATGGCGATGTGGTACACAGTGTATTATTTTGATCTCCTCATCCTGACATGTTGGCCTATTCCCTGGGACACAGCTAACCTGCTGCTATGATCTGAATGTTTGTATGTTGAAAGTCTGACCCCCAAGGTGGTGGTGTTAGGAGGAGGGGCCTATGAGGGGGTAATGGAATTAATGCCCTTATAAAATAGACCCCAGGGAGCTCATTCATCTCCTCCACCATGTGCAAGAGAAGTCACCACCATCTGTGAACCAGAAAGTGCCCTCTCACCAGACATGGATTCTTCTGGTGCTTGATCTTGAATGTTCTAGAATCCAGAACTGTAAGAAATGAATTTATGTTGTGTATAAGCTACCTAGTTTATGGTACCTTGTTACAACAGCACTGAGATACCTGCCACCACTACTGGAAACTCAGGGATGCAGGGGTCAGAGTGAAGGGGAGTGAGGTGAGGAGGGAGTCTGCAAGCACCTTCCTGGGTGAGTTCAGCCTTGGAGAACTTTTCTAAGCAGACCCTGTGGAATCTAAACTTCAGAGCCACTCATCCAGGAGAAGAATGGCAAGTAGTTTACCACCTGGATTCTCCACTCCTGTCATTTACTGGTTGAAACAGACCCTAGGAGTCTGCCCCATGCAGCTGGGATGTGTGACGTGGTTCCTCTGGTTAGCGCCTGGAGAAGCTGAGGTGGAACATGAAAATTGACAATTCTGAGTTTTCTTCCTTGATGGACATTCAAGAGATATTGCCAAAGCACAGCCCCACCTCTGAAGGGGGGCTGGTGTGTAGAGACAGTGATGGTGGGAAGTGGAGTGACATTCTCATTGATGGACTTTATGATCCCAGGAAACATCTGAACTATTATTGGGTTGCTCTGATAGGAAAGTGGGGTACATGGCTAGGGCCTGCAGGGCAGGCTGTGTGTGGTGCAAACTGGGGTAAAATACACTGTGCTTGGGGGAATTATCCATCATAGGAGTTGTGGTGGAAAGTGGTGCTGACTTCCATCATTGAAGCAGAAAACCCTTTCTTAGACTTTCCTACTGTTAGGGCACAGCAAGGCTATATTCTAGGCTGTGCTGTACTTAATCCACTTAATCCACTCTGGATTTTGACCCAGGAGCCAGTGTGGCCAGGAGAAGCAGGGATTGTTCAAAATCTCTTCTGGCAAAGAAGAGGCAGAAGGAGAAGCTACATTAGCATCCAGGGGTTTAAAACCAGGTATGCAGCATCAGTGATATTAGGACACACTTGCAGGTCTGTGCCCAAGGGTGGAAGGATCTTCGTGACATAAACAAATTTTGCTTTGCAATTTTAGATGCTATTCCTAACATTTCTATATTACAGGTCTAGTTCTTCCAGTCTCCCAGGAGATCTTGTGAGCTATAGCTTGTGAGCTATATCATCTAATATATTGTAAAAATCATGTTTAAATTAGCCAAGATTCTTCTATCTAAGAACTCTGACTGACAAAACTGACTGGCAGATGTATATGAGTGGTAGAGTATTATTATTTTTTTAATGTTAAGCATTTTCTCCCATTGGCTCTATTCCCCATTCAAGCATCTATGTTATTGTATGCCTACCTTTCCTGGGGAACAATATGATAGGATCAAAATAAAGAAGAAGATAAAAAAAGGACAATTTCTGGCCTCCAAATGCTGGTGACCTTTTGGAAGGTCAACAAAATTCCAGCAGATAAAATATTTGGGAGAAGTATCTGGAGAATGAGAGAGTTGAGTTTATCTTTCTTTCATGCTGCTAGACAGGAAAATTATTTCCCCAGAGTGGGGAAAGGAAGGAAATATGAGACAACCTCAAACCACCTGAGACGATGATTCTGTCATTCCCAGAGAACAGGGTTCTATGCAGATATGAACTTGAGATATATTGGAAAAATAAAGACTTATTTGTACTGGAGTTTGTGGCCTGAAATTTATTCATGTTACATGTGTAACAACAAAATGAATCACAAATATTTCCATCAAACCTAGGATGAGGTTAGCAAAAAAAAAGAAAAAAAGAAAAAAAAAAGTGCTTAGTGGATGTGCATGTTTATTTTACCTACCTCTGTTTAAAAATGGAAAAATGGATGCTCTTCTCTGGCTAGGTAGCAAAAGCAAAGCTAGGAACTGTGGGCGGTGCTATGTTTTGTTTAGGGAGAAGAGCCTCCCTGCAGCTCAAGCATCTCACGCAGTCTCTCAATCTCACTAAGTACATTCAATCAATAGTGTGCTTGGTTGAGGGAGAAAACAACAGCACTCTGATGAACACCCCATCCTTGTTGTCTCATGAGTTCATGCTAGATAATCACAACAGGCATCTGCCGCTGCAGCCAGTTTCACCTTCATGCCAATCTGGAGCTAAGTGTTAATGAAGCCCTTGGAGTAAAGCTTATAAAATCATCCTGGGGACTCATTCATTCTCTGAGGAGATGCACAGTCTGACCCCTAACACATATGGATCAAGAAAATATGTGCTTCTGAGTGGGGGAGGAGAAGTCCCATTTAGCTCCTCACTGATGGCTTGATTTTATACTCAAATAATCACTTAGAGAAATCTGTCACAGTACTGTTTATAATTACAGAGTTCATATATTTCATAATCTCAAAAGTTGCATTGAGGAAAAATGAATACGAATAGAGAAAAGGATAAACTAAATATGGCAAATGATAATTCTTCACGATAAGCAGAGGACATATGGACATTCATTGTACTATTTGTTCAAATTTGAAATGATCACTGTATTTAAACATTTTTAGGAGTATTTCATTGAAGTAAAAGAGTTTGTGTGCAACTGAACAGAATTATCTTGAAATTTAGC
>JAJEJO010002404.1:0-63470 GCA_020662805.1 Glaucomys volans | reverse complement strand
TTTAATTTTGCAATTTTAACAAATAGTACTGGGGAATACTGGATATTCATATGTAGAAAAATGAAAGAGATACCTCTCACCCTCCACAAAAATCAATTCAAGGTCGATCAAAGACCTAGGAATTACAGAGACTCTGTTAGAAGAAAACAGATTCAATACTCCAACATATTGGCACAGGCACTGACTTCCTTAATAAGTCTCCTCAAACTCAACAAATAAAATCAAGAATCAGTAAGAGGGATGGTTTCAAATTAAAAAGCTTCTGCACAACAAAGGAAACAAGAATGTGAAGAGAGAACCTTCAGAATGTGAAAAACACTTTTGCCAGTTACTTTTGCAACAGGAGATTAATATCCAGACTATACACAGAACTCAAAGAACTTAACACCCCAAAACCAAATAACCCAATCAATAAGTGGGCAAATGAACTAAACAGACATTTCTCAAAAGAAGAAATGCAAATGGCCAAATGTTCAACATCCTTAGCAATCAGGGAAATGCAAAGCAGAACTACACTGCAACTTCATCTCCCTCCCTGCAAATTAGTACAACCACTCTGGAAATCAGACGGCAATCATCAAGAATACAAATAATAACAAATGCTGGTGAGGATGTGGAGGAAAATGTACACTCATACATTGTTGGTGTGACTGCAAATTAGTACAACCACTCTGGAAATCAGTATGAAGATTCCTCAAAGGACTAGGAATGAAACCACCATATGACTCAGCTATTCCACTCCTCAGTGTTTATTCAAAAGAACTGAAATCAGCATACTACAGTGCTATGTGCATACCCAATATTTACAGCATCACAATAGCCAAGTTATGGAACCATCCTAGGTCTGATGTAATGCTATTTGGGATGACAAGTCAGTGGATTAAACATTTTATAAACTTTAGAACTGTGGCACTGACTGTGGTCCAGAGGGCAGAAAAGACAAATCCATACCTGAAAAAGGTTTACTCATCTCCTATGAGGATGAATTACTAGCTTTTTCAAGCATGGAATGGGCAATTAAGTGACTCATTGGCGTCTTTAAGGAATGGAGCCATCCTGGGGAATCATGGTCAGTGTCTCTTACAGGTTGAACATTCAGCAGCAACAGAAACCAGGTTAGATTGTGTAAGCAGAAGTTCATGTTGTTGAGTCCATGTGTGATATCCATCTTGGTTGCCATGGCCACTTCATCCTTGTGTTTTCTGTGCCAGCAGTAGTGTGGCCAAAGATGGAGTCTATTTGACATCAGCTGGCTGAAATTGATTGTCTACTTAGTTATTTAGTGACTCTTCCAAGGTCAATACTCTTCAGCAGGTATTAATATGGGGTACAAAGACCTTCATACTTTCTAGTATGTCTAGTCCTATATGTCCATCTACATGTGTCTACCTCAGACCTTCATGTCCCATATCTATCTTCTGTTCTTTTCCTTTTAAATCCCTTACTGGAAAGCTAGGCTATTTGCTACTGCCAATAAGTATATATTCTAGCTGTGAACCATTTCTTTTTCTACACAAAGTAGATGACCAGATACATCACTGAAGGCTTTACCCAGTAGGAGAGTTTTCTTCACCACTGCATTTTGAATTCACCTGAGTGACGCTCTAAACTGCATCTGTGTATCAAGTCCATATATCTATAAACCAGTTTTATATATTTTGCTCTTTCATCTGTCACTTATTGGGGATGCCCCATACATTCTTAGGAATGAGCTGAGAGGGGTTGTACTGAAGTCGTGATGGGTCTCATGGGGGGTTGCACTATTGGTTCCGTTCTTGCTTGATTTGAGATAAACCTTTTTCACATTAAGGTGGATTTGGGGTTCACTTAACATTTTTACTTTGGTCAGTGTGACAGGATCCTGTTCATGTTTGTTAATCTGGTCTCCCAGAGTCACACGTTCTCCCACTACCAGGGCACGGGAAGTACAGGGCTTCATGGATAGTTTTGGTTTCTAGAGGTAGCCTGGGGTTGAAATATTGGTGGGAAACTCTCATGGAAGAGTCACAGGGTAGACATCTGGGATTTTGGAGCAAACCCTTGACATTCATAGCAAAGATTTATAAACATTTTGTGAAATAGCTTGTGTGCTTAGGAACTCCAGGATGTGTTGAATAGCAGAGGCAATAAAGTACATTCTTGACTTATTCTTGATCTCAAAAGGAGATCCTTTTTGTTCAGTGTTTTGTCATTTCTCATGTATCTTTTAGGGTTTTATAAATACTCTATCATTTAGAAGTAATTCTTCCTGTTCTTCATTTCTAAGAGAATAAAAAAAATCATTAATCAACCTCATTGTTCTGTTCTCATCTTTCTGCTCTACTGAAGCTACTACTGTTACAACACTGATATCTTCTTAAAATTGTAGTCTCAAAATGCTAACTTCAAAATTAATTGGGAGTGGCCCTACTTTTTCTGTTATATGGAATTATTTATCTATTTGCTTGTTTTTTGTTTTAGCCTGTCCTCCTGCTGTATTTTTTATTTGTTCTTTTTAGTTATACATGACAGTAGAATGTACGTTGACATATCATACATACATGTAGTATAACTTCCAATTTTTGTACAAGATGTGGAGTTACAATGGTTGTGTATTCATATATGAACATAGGAAAGTTATGTCCCATTCATTCTACTATTTTTCATATTCCCATCCCCCTTCCCTCCACCCATCCAATTCAGTGAAACTCCACGCCCCACCCCTTCACCTACTGAGAGTCAGCATCTGAATATCAGAGAGAACATTCACCCATTGGTTTTGGGGGATTGGCTTATTTCACTTAGCATGATAGCTTCCAGTTCCATCCATTTACTGGCAAATGCCATAATTTCATTCTTCTTTATGGCTGAGTAATATTCCATGGTGTATATGTACCACATTTTCTTTGTCCATTCATCTATTGAAGGGCACTTAAGTTGGTTCCATTGCTTAGCTATTGTGAATTGAGCTCCTATGAACATTGATGTGGCTATTTCATTATAGTATGCTGATTTTAAGTGCTTTGGGTATAGGCTGAGGAGTGGGATAACTGGGTCAAATGGTGATTCCATTCCAAGTTTTCTGAGGAATCTCCATTCTGCTTTCCAGAGTGGTTGCACCAATTTGCAGTCCCACCAGCAATGTTTGAGTGTATCTTTTCCCCACATACTTGCCAACATTTATTGTTATTTGTATTCTTGATAATTGCCCTTCTGATAGGAGTGAGATGAAATCTCGGTTTTAATTTGCATTTCTCTCATTGCTAGTGATGTTGAACATTTTTCATATATTTGTTGACCTTTCATATTTCTTCTGTGAAATGTCTGTTCAGTTCTTTAGCCCATTAATTGATTTTTTTTTGGTATTAAGTTTTTCGAGTTCTTTATGTATCCTGGAGATTAATGCTGTATCTGAGGTGCATGTGACAAAGATTTTCTCCCATTCTTTAGGCACTTTTTTCATGTTCTTGATTGTTTCCTTTGCTGTAAAGAAGCTTTTTAGTTTGATACAATCCCATTTATTGATAATGATTTTACTTCTTTCACTTTGGGAGTCTTATTGAGGAATTCAGTTCCTAAAATGACCAGATGAAGATGTGGACGTACTTTTTCTTCTAATAGGTACAGTGTCTCTGATCTAATACCTATGTCCTTGATCCACTTAGAGTTTAGTTTTGTGCAGGGTGAGAGATAAGGGTCTAATTTCATTTTATTACATATGGATTTCCAGTTTTTCTATCACCATTTGTTGAAGAGCTTATCTTTTCTCCAATGTATGTTTATGGTGCCTTTGTGGAGTATGAAATAACTGTACTTATGTGGGTTTGTCTCTGTGTCCTCTATTCTGTACCATTGAGCTACCTGTCTATTTTGGGGCCAATACCATGCCATTTTTGTTACTATTGCTCTATAGTATAGTTGAAGGTCTGGTACTGTGATGCCTCCTGCTTCACTCTTCTTGCTAAGGATTGGTTTGGCTATTCTGAGTCTCTTATTTTTCCAAATGAATTTGATGACTGCTTTTTCTATTTGTATGAAGAATACCATTGGAATTTTAATTGTAACTGCATTAAATCTGTATAGTGCTTTTGGTAGTATGGCCATTTTTGACAATATTAATTCTGCCTATTCAAGAACATGGGAGATCTTTTCATCTTCTAAGGTTTTCTTCAATTTTTTTCTTTAGTGTTGGAATTATTTTGTTAAGACTAAAATATTTATTTCCTGAATATGTGGAATATGTGTAAATATTCACTACTGAAGTAACCTGAATCTGATACTTTCTTGCGAAAATAGGTTGGACTATTAATTCACTTTCTTTAACAGTTGAAGATAATTCAAGATTTTTACTTGAGTTGGTGTCTACAATTTACATTTCTTCTGACAATTTGAATATTTAACTTTCACACTAACACATGGGTGTTCATAGTATCATTTTTCTCTTTTCAATGTTTGTAGAGGTTGTGGTAATATTCTTTTTTATGAACTCATTTGGTTATTTGTGTCTTATTTACTTTTAAATAAGTAAATTTAAAAGGCTCCACACCTATAAAGTCATGTTTAATGACACACAAAATGTTGCACAGCTGTACTAATTTTCATGATATCTCTGGTCTTGTGGAATGCAATTGAACTCTGCCCACAGTTGGAATTCAGACATACTGATTGGATTTATGCCCTCCCTGTGAGTCTTACAAGGAAGTTGGGGTGAAGGAAGAGAGAGCAGGACACATGATGTAGAAAAAGCACATCTGAATTTCAGAGTAGACCTTCTGAGCTCAGAATGTTGAAGGGACTAGTGGGTCCCTGAATCAATCAGTCTCTAGTAAGGACATAGATATTATATTGGTAATTTGAACAAAGTAAGTTTACTAAAAAAAAATTATTCACTAGGTTAAAAAAAACTGGTTAACTTTAATAGTCAAGTATTAATAAAGGTAGCAACTACACAAGCAGCTACCACCCATCCTATTGAGAGAAATGTGAATAAAGAAGGAACCTAGAAAGATTCCTGTTCTGCAAAGCTGAGATTCAGACCTCTGAACAGAGGGTTCTGCTCTTGCAAGAAATACACCAGAAACTTGCTGGAAGCTCCTCAATGCAGGGACGTAAGATGCATGACTGAGAGAGTTGTGGTGGTGGGTACAAACCCAGAATGATCCACTCACTGACACAGGGCAAATAAAACCAGGGAGAAGGAAAGGGCTTTTCCTCCTCCAGGCAGGGCCTCTCCCTGGAGGGAGACTCATATGGGCAGTCCCAACGTTAAGATAGCTGGCAAAAGGAGAAGAGTCCTATGCAGAGTTTCAGCTCCAGTATCAGAAAGCAGAGGAAAGAAAGGTAAAGCTGAGAGGCAGTAACTGAATAACTGGAACACTTCATATATGATTTCAAACCTGTGCCTACTAGTTTTCTGTTTATTTCTGCAACCTCTAAAGCCTGGACTATTTGTGCAATCTGGGAAGGAGAGGACAGTCAAATAAGAAGACAACAACAACAAAGGATATCATGAGAGATCTGAAGGCTCTCCAAAGCACACCTTTGGAAAAGGTGATTACATGAAATAGGAATGACCCTTCTGCCAGAAAAGGAGAAAAGCACTGGATTTCGGGAATTCGTGTGGGACCAGCAGTAGCGTGAGCAGCACAGGGGCATGGAACATGAGCCGTCTGGAGGTGCCCAGTGGTTTGAGAAATAGCGGGCAACACGGTAATATGGTTAATAAAGCAGAAAGATGGCAACCTTGAGCAGACAGGCTGCAGGGCAGTAGGCAAAAGCTCTGGTTGCCTGTGAGACCACATCTCATGGCACACATCCACCCTGGGATTACTCACACACCAAAGGTAGTGATTTCATCCCGTACCTGTAAGGTGGAAGGAAGTCACATCGTTGTCCCTGCTGTTGATGTCTGAAGTCCACATACAGTTTAACCCTCTCTGAGTTCTCTCCTGCACTGGGCTATAGAAAATTCAATTCCATTTGCTTACTCAGTTTTCCTTTCCATGGGGTCCCAAAAGAAATCCAAGCTTATATTAGTATCACAAAAATGATGTCCATCAAAGCCACATTTTCTGCTTCTCCTTTTGCCACATAACGTTGCTGTCAAGCATCATTTCTTGTGTTCTAGTGAAGCATCCTATCCTGGGAATATTCAGAGATCTATCGTCTCAAGCACATTTCATTCGCTGTAGACTCACCTCTCTATTTCCTTGCTGCAAATCTCTAGGCATAGGCCCAACTTTTGTTGTATCTTAAGATCATCCCTCACCTAGAATCTTGGATGTAAATGTAATTACGTGTCTCCATCATTTCCTGGAATCTGACGGTGAGATCATTGTCTCAGAAAATTTCAAACACTGTCTCAAATTATCTCATCTTTCATCTTAAGCTTTTCTCTATCATCAAAACATTAGGTGGTGACTGTCAACTGCATGGCTAGTGACAACCATGGGAGTATACCACTTAGATCTTCAAGAGACAATGTAGTGCAAGGAAGGAGTATAGTTAGCGGCCAGCCTCCAGCTGCCGTGGCAGAAGGGGAGAGGTCCCATGCAGAGTTTCCATTAGAATTCGATCCCATGCCCACTGTGTCTTGCTCTCCTGGCTTGCTCCTGTCAATGACTAAGCATGGCAAAGGTAGTAGAGCTGGACCATTCCTGCCCAGTGCTGTACGTTTCTACCAGGCAATTGTTCTGGGGTCCTCATTGGCCCAGACAGGACTTCCATTAGGGATGCAGTGTCAGGCCAGTTCTCCTTCGTTCACATCACATTCTGATGTCCCCCCCCCACCACCACCACTTACTCCTGCTCCTTTTCTTCTTTATCCTTTACAAGATAAACATGCACTTTCAAATCCACCCTGGTGTCTGCTTCTGGAGGATCTGGGTTGACATATCCTGCAATTCAAAACTTGCTAGGAATAATTTTTAGTCCTCTCACTCCTTTTTCCTCTCAACCATTCTGCAAAGATGCAAGGAGTCCATATCTCCCTTCACAAACCTAGGATATTAACTTTTACTGTGGAGGAAATTATACTCACAAGAATAAAAACAGAAGCCAAAATTGATAACCTAATTAAATCACACTACCAAAGAGATAACTATGGAATGTACTAGAGAAACCACCAATATATGTTAACACATATAGACCAAGGTAACTTACAGGTCATGCAAAAATGGGAGAAAGAGAAGAGGCAAAAGAAGTAAGAAAATGTTTACAACCAATTATTGGAATATGTGGTCTTGGTTTCTCTAACAAAATTTAATTTTAAATTGAAGAGTTGCAAAGAACAAAGATGTAAATGGATGCTAATGGTTAATCTGAGTCCTGTTTCAGATGATGTCATTCTGGCAATGACAAAAGAAGTGCCAACATTTGAAAAGTGAAGATTATGCTTGGAACTGGAAACAATAAAGTGCAAAGTCATTTAAGATAGAGGATGAAAAGGTTAAAAAAGGAGAGAGAATGATACTGAAGACATAAAAGAGGAGAAGGAGTCTGTGAGAATGATTGATATTTGCTTCAAAATGTGAAAAGCAGCTGGGAAATGGGGGGGGGATGAAATGGGTCTGTGTGGGAATGTATCTATCATAGGAAAATAGACAAGGCTTATCAATCAGATTCTGTTGCCAATTGGCTCATGTAACTGTGATGCATGGCTCCCACCTGTAGATGCATCATCTCATTGATGGAGGCATTTTTCACAGCACTTTAGAAAAGCAGTGCAAGCTTGGAGGGAGATCACTCTTCAGTCCCTGAGAAGGGAGCAGGAGCTACCCTCTGTCGATGGTCACTTGTGCTTTTCACCTTTAATATAAAGAGCAGATCAAATAAAAAATAAAACAATTTCAAATGCTCACTCCTCCAATCCAAATACTATAAGAAAGGAGGGCTGTAAAAGAGAAAAGAATTTTGAAAGTCAAAAAGGAAAACTTGTAGAAGGCTGTAGAGACGGTGGGAGAATACAGGAGCGAGGCTGTGGCCAATGGTAGGGCAAATGGAAAGGTATTACCAAGGAAACACACTTAGGAGAAGATAAATGGTAGTATTCAGAGGAAGAAAGAATTCTAAGGAATTGTAGGGAGTTGATCCAGGAGAAAGTGAGTGCCATACAGAATGTCTAACACAAATACTCTTCATGAAGGTCAAGACCAAAATCCAGAACAGGAGAGAGACAGTGCTCACAGGAGACTACCCTAGGCCAGAGGGAAGAGCAAGGCATACTCTCTGATATGCCCAAATGAAAAGGGGCAGAAGTAGCTGCGTGGGCTTATGCAAGACAGAGATGGAATAGATGAAGTTAAGTAGCAAGACTATGGGCCAAAGAATAAGGACAGAATAAGGATGAGCAGAATTCTATCTTGGAAATTTCGACTTTCTGGAAGAGGAGAAGCACAAAATTCACAAATGTACAAAGAAAAACTACACAGTTCAGAAAGATAAAATACACCAAAATTATGGCAAACGGAAGTGACAACAGTAATAATTTGCTAATAAGAAATGGATTTTCAATTGTTTATGAAAATTTAGTTGATATCAAATCCTTAGCAAATTCTGAAAGGGGAGGGGTTCTCTAACAGAGTATATAATCTAGCAAACCTTTACTGAGGTTCTACACTATGCCTGACTCTGTCATGAGTGTGCGGGAGTGAGCATGACTGCCTCCCTGAGGTGGAAGTCAGATCCGGAGGCACTTCAGGACAAGACAATGTCTCATGCTCTATGGGGAGGTATAGAGCTTTCCACTGCTGTTTTAACAAGTGAACAAATGACTAGAAACATGGTGGCTTAAAAGAGCACATATCCTTTGCTGAGAAAAAGGTCAGTAATCAGTAATGTGAAGAGAGAGCCTACAGAGTGGGAGAAAATCTTTTCCACCCACACTTGAGATAGAGCACTAATCTCCAAAATTTATAAAGAACTTAAAAAACTTCACACCAAAAATACAAAGAACCCAATCAGTAAATGGTTATGGAACTGGGCAGACACTTCACAGAAGATATATGGGTGATTAACACATATATGAAAAAGTGTTCAACATCCCTAGTAAATAGAGAAATGCAAATTAAAACCACCCTAAGATTTCATCTCACTCCAATTAGAATGGCTAGTGTCAAGAACACAAGCAATAATAGATGTTGGCGTGGATGTGGGGAAAAAGACACTTGTACATTGTTGGTGGAGTTACCAATTGGTGCAGCCACTCTGGAAAGCAGTCTGGATATTCCTCAGAAAACTTGGAATGGACCCACCATTTGACCCAGTTATCCCACTCCTTGTTTTATACTCAAAGGACTTAAAATCAGCATACTACAGTAACACAGCCACATCAATGTTTATAGCAGCTCAATTCACAATAGCTAGATTGTAGAACCAACCTAGATGCCCTTCAATAGATGAATGGATAAAGAAACTACTGTGGTATATATACACAAAGGAATATTACTCAGCCATAAAGAAGAATAAAATTATGGCATTTTCAGGTAAATGGATGGAACTGGAGAATATCATGCTAAGTGAAATAAGCCAATCCCATAAAACCAAAGGCCAAATGTTTTCTCTGATAAGTGGAAAAGGATACATAATGGGGGTGTGAAGGTAAGAGAAGAATGGAGGAACTTTGGATTGTGTAGAGGGAAATGAGAGGGGGATGGGGTGGGGGTAGGAAAGAGTGGAATGAGACAGACATCATTACCCTATGTACCTGCATGATTACATGAATGGTGTGAATCTACATTGTGTACAACCATATAAACGAAAGGTTGTACACCATTTGTATATAATGAAACAATATGCAGTCTGTAAAAATAAAAAATAAAAAACCCCAATTTTTTAAGAAGAGCACCAATCAATGGTCTTGCTGTCCAGAAGTCTGAAATGGGTATCTGTATGTAGGTAGGGCTTCCAGTTTCCCCTGGAGCCTCTTGGAGAAAATCCCTCTCTTTGTCTTTTCCATCTTCTAGAGGCAGCCTGCATTTCTTAGCCCTTGGTCCCTTTTCCTCCTCAAAGCAAGCAATGGCTGGTTGACTCTTCCTCATGCTGCATTACTCTGATAGTGGCTGTCCTGCCTTCCTGTTTCATGAATAAGGAACCCTGGGCCCACCTCTTCTTGTCTCATTTATAAGGACTTAGTGGCCCTTAGTCTCTAATCCAGGATAATAGCCTGTCATGTGGTCAGCTGATCAGAGCTTTCATTCAGTCTGCACCCCTAATTTACACTTGCTATGTAAAAGAACACGTCACACAGGGTCTGAGGATTAGACAAGGAAATCTTTGGGGATCATTACCGACATCTTATCTATTTATAGGACACAATGAAGGGTGTTGTTTATTCATCCAATAGTTATTGAACACCTACTCAACACTTGGCGTATTCCACCACTTCATTCTATATGCATTGAGAGCTTACAAGAAGATTTTTATATAAGGAAAGAATACGCTCAGTTGTGCATTTTGGAAATAAATTTTGGCTTAAATGTATAAACTAGATTAGCAGCAAAGGATAGACTGGTGACACAGCAGCCAGTTAGGGAGCTGTTACGATGCCACAGGCAAAAGATGAAGAAGCCAAGCTAAAACAGGAACAATTTAAAATCTAAAAGGAAAGTAAGATTAAGTTCAATTTTGCAAATCTGAAGGCCTGTGGAGTTTGACATATCTGTGGAATATCTAGTCAACAATGTTCAATATTACTCTATTCACACATTTGAAGTAGAAATGCCATTTTATTTTACATTGATTTTTAACAGAGAGGAAAGATGAAGAGTACAACCGTGTAGACTACTTAGGTTTCCCAATGGCACAGGAGGGAGAACCTCCCCCCACTATAGGCAAAGTCACCGTATTGTATTGGAATGTGTTTTCATGCATGTTTCTTCCCCTGTGTTTTGAACTTTTCTGAACCACTTATTATGTTGTATTTATCTTGGCATTTTCATTTTATAGCATATCTTACAACCCAGAGTAGTTCCCTAGAAAACATTTTGAATTAGAGAATAAATATAATGTAGGCTCTGTCCAGTTCACCCATCCTTTCAAGAAGAAATGGATTATGTAGCATACAATCAAAATAAAGTAAATGATAAAACACCCTGAGGCAGGAAATATTACAGAAAAGTTGGGATCAAGTAGCTTCATTATTAGCTTCTCTTGGAGCTTCTTCAGAAAAGAAATGGAGAAACACCTTTGATTTGTTTCATGAAAATGCCTTGAGCATTTTCTCATTGGGTCAACATTCAAATTTTGTCTGTGTCCTAATGTTTACCTGGAAATTAGAGAAGATTAGAGGTTTGTAACTCAGTACAGAATTTGGGCTCTTAAGAGAAATCAACACTTGGAATATAAGATAGTCTTGTAAATAGGTTAAGTGGATTAGACAGCTGTTGATAGAATAAAATGAATATAATCATTGAATTAAATTCATCTGGCAGGTAGTTATTTCCTCAAATATATTAAAAGCAGGTCAGAACTAGATGATGGGAAGTTATATTTTTTGAATTTATATTTTCTGAAATAGCTCTGGAGAAATTGTAACTTCAAGATAAAAGTTACAGAATTTCTGTGTGCCCTGTGGGACTCTCCCACTAGTTTAGCTGTGGCAGAATTTGTTTGAGAAAAATAAAATTACCTCTGGGACCATGTTTCCTTTGACCTTTGTGTGTGGGGGATAACGCAGTTTGCCATCCTTTTCAATGTCATTTCATAAGTAGTGGATGCTACTTGTCTCAGGAGGTTCCTCAAAGAGGTCAATGTGTATGGTCACTGATATGCAGACTGACCCTGAAGGAGCCCCCTCATTAGGTCAGAAGCTCTCTACCTAGTTGGTTTGTCAGAAGAATAATGATCATGACTCAGAGTGTCACCATTACTGACTGCTGCCTCTCCAGGAGAATCAATCCGTCCAGTCATTCAAGTCAACTTAGTTATCCAAAAAGTCAGTTTATTGGACTGGTAATATGATTGATCTAGAAGCTCAGCTAGGCTCAGCTAGGTTGCTGAATGAGTCTCCATAGCTTGCATTTACTTACTTCACCTATACAAATATATTCCTAGTATTACTCCAAGAAAGAAAGGAAAAGAAAGGAAAGAGAATGCTTATTATAGTATTTTAAACCTTTTAATTTCTATTTCTAAAATAAAATAAAGAATTTTCTGAAGATATGTTTTAGATCTTCTTTTTTAATCTTTTACCAATCAGCAGAGGGGCCTAAATAATTCTTTGTGCATTGGGGAGTGGTGAGGAATCATTATCTTCTGGTTTTATGTTTTTATTTTTATTTTTTATTTTTTATTTTTTTGTCAGAGAAATCCATGCCCCTGTTTGTCTTCTGTATCTTCTACACAATACTCTTCATAGTATTTTAATTTCTGCAGAACTCTCTGGAACCCACACCCTTTGAAGGTTATGTAGAAGAAGGATTAAACTCTTTGGATTCTTTAATTCAGAATAAGATAGTTGTGTGTATGTGTCAATTCAATTTAAATTAATTTAGAAAACATTTACTAAGTGGTAACCATATGTCAGGTGTTCTGCTGTACCTGGAGAAACGTAGATGAATATGATTCCAACTTCTAAGATTTTAGAGTTTGGTAGAAAAGTCAGCAAATAGAACAAGCAATGCAATGATACATGAACTACTCAGAAATACCATGCACATCTCCATAGGTCTTTTAGTCAGCTTTTTTGCTATTATGATTTAAAGGACCCAAACAGAATAATTGTAAAGGAGGAAGAGTTTATTTGAGGGCTCACAGCTTCAGAAGTCTCAGTTCACAGAAGGCTGGCTTTATTCCTCAGGGCTCCAGCTGAGGCTGAACATCACAGTGGAAGAGCATGGCAGAGAAAAGCAGCTCATCTGATGATCAGAAAGCAGAGAGAGAGGTCTCCACTTGCCAGATACAAATATGTACCCTGAAACTATACTCCCAATTCCCACCTCCTCCAGCCACACCCTACCACTTCAGTTAGCACTCAGTTAATCCCTATCAGGGGATTAATTCACTGATTGGGTTAGCCCAATCATTTTCTCCTCAGTTTCTTGCATTGCTTTGGCGGAACACCTCAAATCCAAACCATAACAATAGGAGTATATGATCTATTAAAAAGTAATATCTAGTTTAGAAGTTCAATTAGATCTACTCAACGATGGAATGTTTTTCTCTGTAAGAAACTTGACTTTCTACTATTAGTGATATGCAAAATGAGATTAACTAGAGTGATTCAAAGTAGGGAAAGGGGCTAGTGTGTGGGTTATGGTCTTTTTCAAAAGTGAAATCCAAGGATTCTTTCATTGACAGTGTAGTGCTTAAGTGTTATGCATTAAATCTCTGTATAAACTCAAAGGCACATTGTGACATTGAATTTCTCACCCCTGATACCCCAGTCTCACTCCCCACTCTGAACTACAGTACAGCTAGTGGTGGTTCCCACTGAAGAGGGCATTGATGCCTGACCACTGTAATCCTGTTACCTCAGCTCTCCTTCCATTGCAAAGGAGCCTCAATGATTCAAGTCCATTACAAGCAATCTCTTCTAGAAATAGCTTCCATTGACGTGTTCAAAAAGATTCCCCCACACTATGTTCAGGATTTTAATTCCATTCTAGCTGATCTGTATCTGAACTATCAGAAATGCTCCATGCTAGCCTCAACATTCAATCCAAGACCATTAGATGGTTATTTATTTATTTTTTCAAATACATGATATTGCTTTGAGATAGAAGTAACTGCAAAGAGCTGTAACATGTATTGGTCAAGGAGCTCATAAATAGGTCTTTAAGTTTTCTTTGGTTATTAAGAATGTACAAATTTTTCTTCATATCTGTTTGTTCTCAAGTCTCTTGATGATTTAAACTCAGGTTGACAAAGGAGAGACACAAACTAGATTTTCTTCCAAGGACTCTTGTAAATGACCTACAATGCAGCAGAAATGAGGAAGGACATCAGTCTAGCAGCTTTTTTGAGGCAGACTTTGGAAGGATGAAAGTCTGCATTCATACCTCCATCAAGCATGGACAGAAATCTCTGTGCACCACACTCTATTAAACCCTGGTCAGATGGAAATAAATAAAACGTAGTTCCTGGTGCCTAACCTTTTAGTATAGGGAGACTCAGACTCCTCTATTTCCTAGAGACTAAAAAAGAGAAACAGGTTGGTGCATTTCAGTACGGAGTATAGTTAGACACAAAAATGATGATGTAACTCAGGAGGGGGAGGGTAAAATTAGTACAGTAAAGTCAGAGAATTATTACATGTGAAATATAAAGTTTTTTAAATAGAAGGAATGTTACTCCTTTTGCAGAGGTATGGTTTCCTTTTATAGGATGCAAAATCACTTCATGTAAGAAATCATCAGCAAGATATACATCCCTGGGTAAAATACCTACTTGCATTTAAAAACTCTGTGAAAGAAACAGCAATATAACAGAATGCAAGTCCCTCACTCTTTCATATCCTCCCTTTATCTAGAGGATCAGAGATCATGTTCACCCAGCATCTTCCTTCCCTCCAGTCCTCACCAAGACACCATACGTTAGAGCCAACCATGGAACCAGACTTACCAGCATTTGAAATTTGTTTGAATGGTTTTTATTAATTAATTAACCAATTAAATTTTTACAGACTTCATTTTGATTCATTGTACACAAATGGGGTACAACTTTTAATTTCTATGATTGTGCATGATGTAGATTCATACCATTCATGTAATTGTACATATACATAGGGTAATGATGTCTGTAATGTTTTCTAGTGGAGTTTTTTGGATCCTGTAAATATAGAGTCATGTCATTGGCAAATAGTGACAGCTTGAGTTCTTCTTTTCCTATTTCTTTGATCTGTCTAATTGTTCTGGCTAGTGTTTCAAGGATGATGGTGAACAGAAGTGGTGAAAGAGGGAATTTAGTGGGAATGTTTCTAATTATTGTTGTAGGATTTAATAGATAATAATTAAAAGAAGTCCTTTCTGTTCTTAGTATAAGTATTTCATTTCTTAATTATGAAAGGGTGCCATATATGGTTGACGCAAATTGAATTTGTCCCTAAAATTCTAAAAATGAGTATTGATCGTTCTCATTTAATGCATTAATATGTTTAGTTTGTTCAATTGATAGGTTTTTAAAATGTTGAATATGTTTGGACTGTTGGGGTAGGTCTTCTTGTTTATGATATATTTTTCTTTTGCTAAAATGCAGAATTGCATTTATTAAAAAAACAATATTTGATCCTATAAGTGAAATCGAGCAATTAATTGTCCTCTTTTATCTTGTGTTATCTCTGCCTAATTTTGGCATCTGTGCTTGTCCTGCTTTATAGAGATGGGCAATTCATTATTTTTCCCCCTAAACTCTGAAACAGTTGCATAAAACAGATTATTTGTCAATGGATTATTTGTTCCTTGCAGGTTTCATGGAAGTGTCTATAAATTGTTTGGGCCTTGTACCACTTTGTTAGGGAGAATCACTTAAACATCACTTAAAATTGTTAATAGTTATAGGTCTCATTAGATTTGTGAACTTTGTAAACTCATTTTAATCATTGTTTCTTTCCAGAAAATGACTTTTGACATTCTGTTTTAAGTTAATTAAACTATTTACAACATTTTAAAGGATTTGTGAAAGTTGTACTTCTCCTGTAGTTATTTTCAATTTTCATACTCTTAATGTTGCTTATTTGCATCTTTTTCCCCCCTTGATTTATTTTGCCAGAGATTTACGTAAGTTATTTGGCATTTTCAAAAGCTAGTTTTTGGTTTTGTTGATTATCTCTATTGTTTTTGTTTGTTTTTAAGTCTTCATTTTTCCTCTTTGAATTTTGTCCTTGCTACATTCTTCTGTTTTCTATGCATGGATATCAATATTTCCCCTCATACTGAATGAAAACCTAGCTTTATTTTCAATCTTCCTTGCTTTTTGCTTTCTAATAAATATCTTTATGGCTATAAGTACCACATTAGCTGCATCTCACAGCATTGACATGTAGTAATTTTGTTGTCATTCTCTTCTAAGTCTTTTGTAATTTTCTATTTTGATTTCCTTTATAAGTCTATGATTTATATAGCAGTATTTTTGTGGTTTGTAAATGTATCTAGAATTTGGAGGAGTCATGACTTCAGCTGGCCTTCGGAGGATTTCTGACTTGTAAATTTGGATTCTTGAAGAGGAATTTTTTTTTCCTAGGGCAAGCGATTCCCTTCACCTTGGCTCACATTCATTCACTGCTGGGTGGTAGCTCCTCTGCCTGGCTTCTCCCATTCAGTACTGGTGCCACCTCATCTGAGTGCAGGCTGGGAGGTCTCAACTCTACTCCCAGCATTTGGGCTAGCTCTACTCAGGGTCCCCAGTGAGTCAGTTAGAATTCGTTGCTAGCCTAGCCTCAGTGGGTTGTAGAATAACTGCTCCATCTTGGAAGTAATTCTTCTATCCTTTCTTTTTGTAAGAGGGCTTAGATGTTGTAAATTATCACTGGCACCTTAAATTAGAAATATTTTTGACATTTACCTTGAAGTCTATGATTCACTAGGACATGTTTTTATATGCTAATGTGGAAATTCTGGGGGCTTCTCCCTCAAATGGTACACTATTAGCCAAAGTCATTCATTGATTTGTCTAAGCCCCTCTTCCCCCACCCAAATACCAACCTTATTATCCATTCTTTTATCATAAACGTTTTGGTCTAATTAGGGACTTGTTTCTGTATCAATTATATGTCCATTTCTGTGCCCTTACCACACTGTTTAAACTATAGCTTTAAAACCTGTTTTAACATGGAGTAGGACATGTCTTCCATCTTTACTTTTTCAAAATTCATTCATATATTTTAATGTTTACTCTTTCACCTAATCTTTAGAATAAATTTATCATTTAAAAAGTTCAGTTAGTATCTTGACATGGATTATCTTGACATGGATTATTTAATTTGTTAGTATCTTGACAGGGATTATCTAACATTCATGAAACTGAATTTCCAAACTAAGAACAAGTATATATGTCCCTTTATTTAAATCTTTTATTGTGACCTATATTACAACTTGATAGTTTTCTACAGACAGGAAAAAAACAGGATTTTGTCTTTTATGAATCTTCAAAGTATTTATTATCTGCATACATTTTTATTCAATAAAATATATTTAATGGGATTTTTAGTTCTAGGTGGACACAATACCTTTATTTATTTTTATTTTATTTAATTTTTTTAATGTGATGCTCAGGATCAAATCCAGGGCCTTACTCATGCTAGGCAAGCACCCTACCACTGAGCCACAACCCCTGCCCTCCAGAAAACATATAAACAATCATTTTTTTCCAAAAGTTTCATAGTCCAGAATTTTGAATATTTCAGTTGTACACTCATTTCCCATAATAATGATTTTCTATTCCTGTTGGCTAGTTCTTATAAAATAATGTTAGATACTATTAAGTAACAGGTATCCTTTTGTTGCCTTCAAATTTAATGGGAATGCTTTTAGTGTTTGGACTTTTGGCTTCATGTTTTTACTTCATTATATTAAGAGAAAGTGACAGTTATGGTAGTGATAAGAAATAGCAAATATTCAACTAAAAGTGGCTTTAAAATGAGAAGAAGCTACCATCTCACATAACACCTGAGAGGCAGAGTTCCAGAGTTAATTTGGTGATTCAACTTTATCATAGAGTACCTAAGTACCATCTATCTTTTTGTTCTGCATCCTCAGAAAATCATGCTTTAGGTGACAGTGGTTCTTCTAGTTTCTAGTATCACATATAGGTTCAGGGGCATCTGGTAATAAGCAAAGATGTGTTTTCTTCTGTGCATTGTTTTTGTAATGAATAAGAAAGATCATTCCATAAATCCCTCTAGAAGCTTTTCCTTTGCTTTCCATTGACCTGATTATTGTTACATGGCCACGTACAAACTCATTTAGGGGAAAGGAAAACTGACCACTGTGATAGATAGAAAGCAGTCTTGATTCATCTCAGGCAAGGGAAGGTGTGGTCACATTCTCTTGAGTCTGGGAAAGGATGAAGAGCTGAACCAATTAGAGTTGTGCCCATTAGAAAGAAGGGGTTGGGGAGGGCAATAGTGTCTGCCACAGGGAGTTTCCATCTCTGCTATTACCCAGAGTTTATCAGTGGTCATTGTTTGTGTTTTCCAATGCACTTTGCCAACAATCAATCTGATCATATCATTTTGCTCCATTGACCTCTCATAGGGAAAAATCTATCAATTTTCTAGAAAACCTTTCAGATTGTCTTTTCATTCTTGACTAATCTAATTTGGCAAATGCAGATAGCTAAAAAACAACTTCTGGATTGTATTTGTAAACATTTTGGTATTTAAAAATTAATATTTATAATTCTCAAGGAAAAATAAATATATGTTAAAATATTTAATTAGTATCTAAAAATAAAGATGTTATAATTGTGGGGTGCATGTATGTGTGTGTGTGTGCATGTATGCACTGGCAGGTTTTAGAATCAGGGTTATGTAGAATGTGTAAAGAGGATTAGAAGTATTTCTACTTTTTGCTCTATACTGTTTGAGTATAAAAGCTTTGGAATTATCTCTTTCCAGAAGGTTTAGAATAATTCAACTGTGAAATAATCTGGGCTTAGTATTTTTTTGGATGGCTAGGTTTTTGACAACTTTCTCAATTTCTTCCATGGTTATTGGTCTACCCAGTTTCTCTGGGTGTGATAATATGTGTTTTTCTAAGATAATTTGTTTTGCTCAAGCAATAAAACTTCCAAGCAAGGAAGTTATATTTATCAAGAAATATGCCCTTTCAGTGATTTACTTTATTCTTTACCTATGTTTGTTTATCTTTACTGCACCCTAATTTTCTGTATTTTGGCTTTTCAATTTCTAGATTTTCTGGAAAGTATTTTTTTTTTAAATCTTTGGACTTCATTTAGTAATTCTATTTTTTTTTTGTCTTAAATTTTCAATTTTTGCATGTGATAAATATTTTTGCCTGTAATTTGGGGTTAATTTTTTAAACTTTAGTTTGAAAGCTTAATTTATTTAATCAATTATTATCCTGAAAGCTAGTATTAAATAAAATTAACAAGCAGCCATTGTTTCAGATGAGTCTTCTTTGCTAGGCACCAGCAGAGGAGACCAAACTAGAATGGAGTCATTTATGTTAAGTACTACATAATCAAATCAAGATAGCTTTCCTAAAAAACAGGAGATTTCAGTCAACTTGAATCAGATTACTAGGGAAGTCCCCTCTGTTCCTCACTAGAAAAACAACTTTAACACAGCCCACCCACTTTTTATTCCATTCCTGCTTTCCTCAGCCTTTTCTTGCCTATGACACCAACCTCTTCTGTTGGGCTCATTAGAACACTCCTCAGTTTGTTCTATAGAATGAGGCATTTTCTGATTTCAGAATTGCAAATAAAGGTCAGTTGGATCTTAAAGTTGTAATTTTATGTTTTGGAAGTAGTAAAAGGTAAGCCTCTTCCGAGACTTTATCTTTGACCCATGGATTTTGATACAGCAAAATTTTATTTTCACTTTTTTTGCGACTTTTTTCCTTTCGGTTTTGATTTTTAGTTTGTTCTTGATCCAGGAGTTAACAGATTTAAAATTTCCAACTTAGTTTAGGTTTCTAATTTTGTTATCACTTGATAGTTTATTGCCTTGTTATAAGACAATATGCTCTGCTCCAGTTCTACTTTCAGCAGTTTAATCTCTTTCTCAATAAATAGATATTATACATATTTTCAGGGCATGTAGAAAGAAAATATCTTTCAAGGGCATATAACTCAATGTAAATTACTATTTTAGTTTAGCTGTTGCTATGATTTGAATCTTGTTTGTCTTCTGCAAGGCTCATGTGCTGGAGGCATGGTTCCCAGCATGGAGAGTTGAGGTGGTTGGACCCGTAAGTGGAAGGGCCTTGTTGGAGGCAATTAGGTCATGAGGCTACACCCTCATGGGTGAATTCATGCTGTCTCATGGAAGCTGGTCAGGTCTTGTATAACTGGATCAATCCTCCTGACAATATAAGCAAGCCTGGTACCTCCTCTGAATTCTTTTGGCATGTATGCTCCTAACAATGTGATGCCATTGGCTATGAGACCCTCACTAGAAGTGAGAAGTTCCTAGCACCATGCTCTCCAGAATTAGGAACTAAATAAAGCTTTTTACTTTGAAAGTACTACACCATATATATTTTGGTGTAGCAACAGAAAACAGACTAAGACAGCCATGTTAATTAACTAATGCATAAGTGTGCACGTTTTCTTAATTTTTATTAACTAGATTTTATGGGCTGGAATTTATGCCTTTTGCTTACACATATATTTCTACCAGAATTTCCTTGTATTTCTTATAATTTTTACCTTGTATATTTTTCAATATAAAAATGTTCAAAGAAGACCAAAAAATTACTCAAAATTCATAACTGCTAGGCAGTCATCTACATCCTCAATGTTATGTAGATGTAATTTTAGATGCTATTATTTATATCTAGTTATCTGTCCATCTACCTCTGAAGCTAAAAAAACTTAAACAAACTGAATTAGTTTTAAATTTTCATAACCGAAAGTTTTGCTTGAATTTCATAAGAAAAGAAACCATTCTGAAAATCAAGTAAGTCTTCCCTCTCTTCTGATGCTGAGCATCCTTTCATTATTTCTCCACTCAGGTTTAGCTGAAGAGGTTTCATCATTAAATGATATTTCAGAAAAGATTCTTGTACAACATTTTGGTACCTGACTTCTTTAAGTTTGAAAATGTATGTCTGTTACCTTAATGCCTAAGCAAAAATTTGGTTATCTATAATACTCATGAATAATATTTTATTTCTCTTAAATTGTGTGCACAGTCTTTGTGTTAAGTCAATTTTCCAGTACTATAACGAATATTTGAGATAATCACAGCTTTATAGGTTGGGTCCATAATTGCTTGGTCTTGTTGAACTGGGGGTGGCAGCACATCATGGAGGGATAATGTGGCAGAGAAAATCCGCTCATCACAAGCCAGAGACGAAAGAGAAGGAAATAAAGGGATGAAGCCCTATAAACTCCTCTGGGGGCATATGTTTAGCGACTTAAGGACCCCCTACAGGTACCTCTCTCAGGTTCCACCATCTCCCAGTAGTGCCACCCTGAGGATCAAACCTTTAACCTGTGGGTCTTTGGGGGACATTCAGGATCCAAACTATAGCAGCCTTCCATCAATTCCTGGCACTGCCTGGCCACCACACAGTAGTTTGTTGTTAGCCTTATTTTACTCCTTTTGTTTTTTCTTCTGGTTACTTTAAAAACTGCTTTAAAATTTGATACCTAATTAGGACATATCTTCTTTTCAGTTGTTTATATCTTTTAAAATTGGAGTCTCTTTTATCTCTAGAAGCTGAATAGGTTATAGTATATGGCAAACGGAATTCCTAGGTACGATTAAAATCAGGGACCTTCAACAAGCCTACTAGCCTGGATAATCCAAATCAAATTTATCTTCAAAAGCAGAAAGATTCTGAAGAATTGCATCAGAAGTCAGAATGAATCAAAGTACAAGATGGAATCAATGTGCTGCTGCTGGCTAGATGGGGAAGAGGTCCATGTAGCAGGTAAATGGAAATCTGACTCTTACCTGCCTGAGGAACTGAACTCTGGCAACAGCTTGAGGGAAGTGCGAGCAGATTCTTCCTCTAAGCTCCCATGTAAGAGCTCTATGTGGGTGGCACCTTGACACACTGAGTAGAGAAGTCAGCCATGCAGGGGAGGCCTTCTGATTCATAGACACTGACATCATGAAGTTGTGTTCTAAGAATCTAAGTTGGAGGTAATTTGTAATGCAGACACACAAACTAATACAATTGTCTTCTTTCTAATTTCTTTAATTAATTTTTTCCTACATTTTATTCACTGTGATTAACTCAAGTCTTTTTCTGTGATTTTTTTTTAGCTACCTCTAGTATATTCTTTGAGATATATAATTTATTTACTAGTTATCCCGTGGAAATTTTGGTTCTTAATTTACTTTCTTGGCCATCCAGTCTCTCTATTCATCCCATTAAGTTGCTTTACATCCTTGTCTTAGAACTCTTACCTTACTCAATTCATTATCTTAGTAAGTTCTTCAATAATAGGAGCTGCCCTATTACACAACTGGAATAAAACTGGGGTTTCTGCTTTTCCTCCCCGACTTATTGTGAACCATTTCTATACCAAAGAAATCAAACCTTATCTCTAGGAAATTGTGTATTCTTTCTTCCTTTGGCCAAAGTGTCACAATCCGATGTTTGCTATTAGAGAGCTGCCAAGAAGCTCAGTTATATTCGGTGCTCACGGCCAACATCCCAAAGTCTCTGTTCCCAGAGATGCTAAGTTGAGGTGATTTTTTTATGTTGCTGATAGACAATGAATGTATTGGGAGAGATAGTTGGAAAATGTATCCTCTGAAGTTTTCTGAAGTAAGGCTTTGTTTGAAGTGGAGAGTCAGTGACATGAAATATCGATGGTGTGTGATGTGCAGGAAAGAGTCAAGATAGGAAGTAAAGGGACATTCTTGAAGATTCAGAATTCACAAAATTTCACTGCCTCTAAGACAATAACTGAAAAGAAGAGGAAAATAACAAATTCTAGAGACACTTTGCTAGAACTGAGGTAGGTGCTCAACCTCACTGCCCGTACTTTAAAGGTATAGTTTAAATGAAAACCAAGTAAGATCAAACCAAGATCATTTTCAGCAATCAAACCATGGTTCTGTCCAACTCGTTTCTCCTAAGAAAAGGCCTCACTGATACCCCTAACTTGGTGGATAATTAATGAGTTTCTGGCAGTGAGGATAAAAGGTATTAGAATATTACTTTAGGGTCTCCCACTCCAATAATCTTTGACTGCAAAACTAGAAGTGCTAAGACTCTTCATGTTTTTTTCTGATTCAGACAACAAGGGAAGCATATCTGAGAAAGTGATCCTCAGTTATCTCAGAAAACATATATTAGCTTGGCACATTTGAAGCAAAAACAATACCTTTAGAGGTCCAAATAGAAGCACAGCCCCTTCATATTCTATATGAAGCCCCTATCCTCCCAGAGCCAAAAGGGCTGCCAACAAATCCAAAGATTAACTGTATTAGTTTCCTAGGGCTGCTGTATCAAATTACCATAAACTTGGTGGCATCAACCAAGAGAAATTTATTCTCACTGCTCTGGAGGCCAGATATCTGAACTCAAGTTGTGGTGGGGCCATGCTCTGTCTGCTTTTGTGGAGGATCATTCCTCACCTGTTCCAGCTGCTGTTGACTCCTGGCATTCCTTGGCTTGTGCATAACTCCACTCTCTGCCTCTATCTCCATATATCCCTCTCCCTTATCTCTGTGTGTCCTTCCTGACTCTTATATCTAGTCTTACTAGATTCAGAGCACACTCTAATCTAGTGTGATCCCATCTTGATTCTTATTACAGTTACAGAGATTCTCTTTGCTAGTAAGTGCCCATTCTGAGGTTCTAGGTATATATGAATTTTAGGAGAACGCCATTCAACCCACGACAAAGGGAAAGCTAAGAGAAATTATGAGTTGTCTATTATTTAAATAGATTTGGCTTTCAAAGCATAGCTGAGTTCTCTGCCTCAGGTTTCGGAAAGCAATCAGGTTGTTGCTTGATTTAAACACTTAATCTGAGGTTGTGGGATCATCTCCTTACATACTCATTCACATTGTTGGCAGAATTCAGTTACACATGGTGGCAGGACCAAGGATTCTCTTTCCTTGCTGTCTGTTGTCTATTCTTATCTCTTAGAGGATGTCTGTATCCTCTGTTCCTGTTCCTTTTCCTCCATCATTGAAGCTAGCAATGGTGGGCCAAATTCTTCTCACATTTTGAATCTGTCTGTGGCTTCCTCTTCTGTTTCCTCTGTTCAAGTTCTTTTTCTACCATGTGTATCTGCCTTCTGCTTTCATCATATGTCTGTCTGCCTCCAGTCAGAGAAAGTTCTCTGATTTGGAGGACTTCTGTGATTAGATTCTTTCAGCCACCACCTGCATGGGGAGGGAATAAGTAACCCTTGGAGATGTGTGTTGGCTGGAAATAAAGGGCTGGAAAAGTAATATTAAGAAATAAAGCAAAAGACATGGAAGATTTTTTTTTTTTTTTTTTTTTTAGTGGGGCTGGACAGGTGGAAGAGACCTGATGAAGCCTGAGAATGCTTTATTTATAGTGAAACACACCAAAGGAATTTATTGTGAGGAGGGATTCTTCAAGTTAAATAAGAAGATGGCCTGATTTGAGACTTATCACTTGGGCAGTAATTCTTCCTCCTCCAGGCAACTGGCACCACAAAGCTAGTTGGAACCTTAGTACCTCTTTCTATCTCTGTGGGGTTGCATTTGAACCTAGTGCTCTCTGAGCCAGTAAATTCCACACTGTCACAGAACTCTTTTTGAGCAGGATGTCTGCCAAAGCTATGAAGCAGTCTCAGATCCATGAGATTATACCAAGAGTTGCCTGAAGGGCCTGCCTCCGTTTTAGAGATGTCTCAGACATGTTCACAATTCCTTCGTGACTTCCCACAAGATTAGGCCCATCCAGCTAACCTAGAAGGATCTCCCTTTGAAAGGCCTCTGTTTATGTTTGCAAAATCCCTTTTGCCGTGTGATGTAAGATATTTATATGTTCTTGCGATTAAGATGTGAACATCTTTGGGGAGAAAATAGCATTATTGGCCTACCACAACTAGTTAAAATATTTTATGGTTCCTTGTTAGCATCCTTAATTATATCTATTTTTAAGTTTCATATGAATGAGTAGGCTTTTGACCATGGGTTCCACTGGCATCTTTAAACTGAAAACATTTTAAGACCATTGGTAATTCTTTTGCTTTTACTTTTAATCTTTTTTCCTTCCCTTTGCCCTTATTGAGTATTTGTGACTGGAGCCTAAAGAAGAATATTAGTAACCTTCACTCACCTCTCTGGGTAATCTTCTTTGAAGATTAATACGCTATAAAAATTCTAAACTAAGTTTTAAATTAAATTACATATGTGAATTAATGAGATTGGGGATCAGATTTCTGATTTAGCTAATTCACCAGATTTGTTTTTTTTCAAAACTAGATCAGTCATCTTTTACTTGAGAAGATCCCATAATACAAAAAAAAAAAAAAAATTAATGCAGTCTTCCTTTTAAAGGAAGTGAACTTTCTTAAGTGAAAATTCTAATTAAATATTCTGAAAACTTAAGTGAAAATTCTAATTAAATATTCTGAATTATTAATAGCATCATTTTCATTTTATATATCCTTATATATAGGATAGAATAAGAAATAAAAGATGTACAATGTAAGTTTATATTTACTTTTCTTGTTTTTAAAGGTTTTGCTCCCTATTTCCATGGGGATACCAATTAGAGGAGAGCATTAAATCATACCTGATTCACCTAAATTGGTGATGCATAGATATATGTGTTCAGAATTTCAGGTCTTACTTTACTTTATTATGTCTACTTCTAAAATTTATTCAAGCAGTATGTACAATTAAAACAAATTTAAGACTAAATATTTAAAAATAAAAATTGGATGCTATTATAGCAGGAATAATTCTTATATTTTTAAAACCAAATTTCCCACCTAAATTTGAAAAAAAATATAGATAAAAAAATAGGAGCTAGAACATTGCTGTGATTTAAATCTCATGTTTTTTTTGTTTTTTGTTTTTTGGTTTTTGGCACTGGGGATTGAACCCAGGGGCACTCGACCACTGAGCCACATCCCCAGCCCTATTTTGTATTTTATTTAGAGACAGGGTCTCACTGAGTTGCTTAGGGGCTCGCTAAGTTGCTGAGGCTGGCTTTGAACCCACGATCCTCCTGGCTCAGCCTCCGAAGTCGCTTGGATTACAGGCGTGCGCCACTGTGCCCAGCTAAATCTCATGTTTTTTAACCCTCCCCTATTTTAATAATATCTATTAAATGCATGGGAACTGGGGAATGGGCTGGAGTTCCTGTCTGAGGTTTTTGGAGCGCCTCCACCCTCCTTACTTCAGACCTCCAGGGAGGGCATATTTCAGCTGAAATCATGCTCTGACTCTCCCCAAGATAAGATGGGGAAAAGAAATGAATTTAGAGTTCTCTGGGTGAGACTAAATTGCAGAAGGACTATGAACTAAGTAGAGAATTAACATTACTAAGTACTGAATATTGGTTGCTGTAGGTGAGCACTGAATGCAATCTCCTGGCAACGTGTGGGACTGGTCAAGGTTGGACTGTGTAACTGTCATCAAAGGAAGAAAGTAGTTATCTTCTAATGATAACATTGATTTCTTTGGCATAGTGTATTCTGGATACCAATCTTGGTCAAGTTTTATCTGGTGAGAAGCTTAGGAAGAGGAGGGCCATCCCACAGACCTGACAGAACTGGGGAGCATGTTACTTTGAAGATACCTTTGAACACTGCAGCTATGCAAGTGAACTAAAGGCATAGTTTCTAGAAAAAGTGTGGGCATGTTTCAAGCTGGAGAAAGGGGATATAAATGTAATAGAAGGGCAATAAGGCGGGCATCTAGAAGATTAGCAAAATGGAGCAAGATGCAGAACAGATATGCTTAGGCTCTTCAGAAACAAAATCTAAACACTAGGTTTAAGCTCAATGTTTTCTTTATGCAGAACTTTAAAGTATTTGCTAGAGTGGCCGCAAATCCTTGAAAAACAACTTAGGTCTTCCTAACAGCAAGGTAACTTCTCTGTGTTCCCTATCTTTCTTTATTAACATGAATATTCATTCACCTCCCACAATGTGATCAGCACTGCTTAATTCTGAGAGGGACACTGATGAAGTAGAATACATGTGTACTAACCTCCAAGTAGTTTCTAGACTATACAATGAAGACACAATTGGTTCAAGCCTACATTTTGTGATGACCACAATACTGAATTATGTTATGTGGAAAACATAAATATAAAAATCTGTTCCCAAATATCTTTGGGGAGGAAAGGATTTGGAAAATTAAAAAAAAGGCATTAATTTGTCCATATAAATGGCAAAATTACGTTGTTTTTATAATAATCACAAGTGGAAGACCATTTAATTCTCAAAAGAGTTTAAAAAATCATATATCATTTGTGGTAGTCTGCTTTTCATTACCATGACAAAATTACCTGAGAAAAACATCTTAGAGATGGAAAGATTTATTTTGTCTCATGATTTTAGAGGTTTTAGTCCAAGGTTGATCAATTGCATTGCTTTGGGCCTAAGGTGAAGCAGAATATGATGGTGAAATGGCATGGAAAAGTAAAACTACTCACCTCATAGCACCCAGGAAACAGAGAAAGGGCCATGGACAAGATACAATCTCTAAGGGCATGCCTCCAAAGACTTACTCCCTCAACTAGGTCACACCTCCTATAGTTTCCCCCACTTTCCATTAGTCTATTTAGCTATGAATCCTTCAATCCTTCAATTTATTGATGAGGTCAGAGTCCATATGATACAATTACTTACCAAATCCACACCTCTGAACACTGTTACATTGGGGACCAACCCTCCAACACAATAGCTTTTAGAAGATACTTTATATCCAAAACATAACATCATTGTGTTAAATATTAAATGCAAATGTTACATTAAAGAATGTCCCTTAAGGTTGCTTTTTCCATGTAAAGGTGGTTCTGTGCTGCTTCTAGTACCTATGAAGCATGATCTTAAGTTGAGGCTCTATTATAAAGGCATCCAATTATCTATAGAAGCTGAAGATGAGTCTATGCATGTAGTGAAAAATGTTCTGTACCTCCTGTTCTTATTTTCATGAGGTACTTCCATTCTGCCTCTCTGGTATGAGCAGTGACATTTGGCTCTCACCTGTTTTTCCCCTGTGGAAGAGTAACTGGCACTCAGTGGGTCACGTAAGCCAGTTGGTTGGGCTATTTTATTAGGTTGTGGGCAACATGGGCCATTGTTTGTGCTTTCTGTCCTGCCTTTTCTCAGAAGCAGTATGTGTTTTTACCTTCTCCTCCTTGAGATGGCAGATGAATCAGGCTCTATTTCTGGTAGGTAAATCAGTCCTCTGCTCTTTTTGAGTTTTCCCTGTCAACTTACTAGAGACTTCTGTCACATGCTTTTCAAAGTCTTTAGTTTGTGGTGGGAGGTAGGAGGTTCCCCTGTGACTTCCAGTTTAACTTTGCTAGGAAAAATACTTATAATTTATTTTTTATTTTGCTTTTCAAAAAAAATGTATTGACGCAGTAAAATCACATGTAATAGTGGCATTTGTTGTTATCTATTTGTATGTGCAATATGATATGGTCAATGTCATTCCCTCGTACCTACCCTTTCCTCCTCCCTCATGCTGGTTCCCTTCCTCTATTCTACTGTTCTCCCTTCTATTTTTAGGAGAACCCCCTCCCAGCCCCCTGCTGCCTTTTTCCTTTCTTCACTCTAACTTTCACATATGAGAGAAACATGTGACCCTTGACCTTCTGAGATTAGCTTATTCCACCTGACACATTGCTCTTAAGTTCCACCTGTTTTTCTGTAAATGCCATAATTTCACTCTTCCTTGTAAAGGTATCTTATTTTGAGCTTCACTTGGTTTCTTGGATTTATTTTTTCTGGGTTAACTTCTAGATGAAAGGAGACAGCTAGGGATTAATAAGTGACCTACAAATCTCCAGCAAAAATTGCAAAAACATGTTTTAATCCTGGTTCTTCTCATGCTCCCTGAGATTTTGGACAAGTTACCTGATTTGTTTAGGCCATGTTTTCTCACTGAATAAATGGCATTATGTAGGTAAAAATGCTTGACCCCATTAGCCACATTGGTGTCCATGGAGCTCTGGCCTGCCTCTGGCCTTTACACCCTTCAGCTCTTTCCTTGTGAATTTGCTCACCCAGCCTTCTGTTGAGGACATCTGTTTGTTAGTTTTATCTTTGCATTTCAGAAGGAACAGATAGAAAAAGTAAGTGATTTTCCTGCACAGGAGAGGAAAAATAATCTGGGAAACAGTAGACTCAGACTCCTTCCTAATTTTGAACTGAACTCAATTCCATGTTTTTGACATCTTAAAACCATTTTTATTTTCATCTTCAAGCTTAAATTCGCACAATAGATTAAATATGATGATATGTTGGCAAAAGTTTTTCCTCATCTGCAACTAGGAAGTCACTGAAAAGTGATATAATAACTGATTCATGGTAAGCATCAAATCTTTTTGCTATCTAGAAATGAATAGTTTAGAAGTCATTTCTTTGAAATATAAACATTATCATTCCCTTTACAACCACAGTTGCATTTATATTTCTAACTGCAGAATTGAAAACATGCAATTTAAAATCAGAGATTAATTTCATCAACAGAGGCAAGGTTTAAGTTATGTTTTTCAAAAAATGAATAAAAAATCATGGGTGTTCTCATCATCTGTGAATTTATATAGGGATGGTTTTCTTGATGTTAGTCTTCTTCACCTGAAAGATTCTGCCTTCAACTTTTAGTGTATCCCAAATCTACCCAATTTTCTAGTCCCAGCTAAGGACTTGCTTCTTACATGGAACTTTTTCTGATGATTCTAGGCCAATTTATCCTTGTATACCTGGATGTCTTTTGAACCTATGATCAGTTGTATGAAGAATAGTCCTGAGAAGAAAATCTACTTTTACAGTCACCTTGATGTTCAAACATTGGCTTTCAACCTTCTCACTGTGGATCTTTGGGAAAGTTAGCTCCTCTGAGATCAGATCTTCATGTACAATATAGGGTAAAAATAACTTCTTTGCTGAGGGAACTAAATTAAGTGAGTACACAATGTGTTTGAAGTAGTCAAGAGTTACTGACTCAAAATGATGTATCCCATCTACTTTTACATTCATTTATTCATCCTACAAATATTCATTAGGCAGATAGAATGTATTTGTCAGGTGCTATACTAGGAGTAAGTGCTACAAAATTATAACAAAAGTAATTACCTTCAGGAACTCATCATTTGGTGGAAGAGAAATTGGTGAATGAGAAAGTTCAGAGTATGTTAGGATGCTTTCTATGATAGATGGACAAGTAGGGTAGTTAGGAGCATGTCGAGGGAGTAGCTAAGCCAGTATGGGAAGAAGTCAGCAAGGAAAGGGAGATCCTCACATGGAGAGCACGTGTACAGTCAAGACAGTGAGAAGGCTCCTGCCTTATTGAGAGAAGACTGCACACATTTCAGCATGACCATAGCATAAGACAAAAATGGCAGTGCATGAGATTAGGGAGGTGAACAGGGGAAAGTTAATGAAAGAACTCTGAATTTCATCATTAAGGATTAACACTGATGAATTGGATTGGAAAAATCATGCAATTGTGCAAACATTTTTGGAAAGACGATTGTAAAATTTGTGGAGAATTTATTTAAATGGAATAAAAGTGTAGGAAAAGATATTGGTTAAGAAATTGTTATAGTCTAGGTCGGCAATGATGAGAATCTGAATTAAGACACTAATATTGGGGATGGACAGAAAAAAGATGATCTAAGAAAGGGTAAGGTATTGGTGAAACACAGGAGAGGAATGAATGAAGGGCAATTCCCATGTTGCTGATGTTAGATTGTGCAACTCAGGCTACTGGATGTCAGTATCTCTAAACACTCAACTCCCATAATAAGTGCTCCTTGTTTTGATTGCAGATGTATCTTCTGATTTAATTCTGAATATTTGAAGTACTCCTAAAGGATGTCAGCTGTTATACTTGACAGTTATAGTACTCAGTGTAAACTAATACATCTTTATTCTGACTTAAAAAATCAGTCTTATAAACTGGTCTAATATGACCCTTCCCTTGAGAAGCTTTGCCATTTCTTGGTGTGCTGAAAATATCAGATCTCGAGCTACCAAGATTAGTCCAGGACAGGTAAATTCACCTAAGCAATGGCATTCTGTGACATGAAGTATGGGTGGCTCCAGAGATGATCTCACCAGCTTTATTAACCTAGAAAAGTTTTTAATGCCAAAGAAAAACTTATTTAATGACACTTGTTAAAGCACTGTAAGGAAGACTTTCTTAGGGACCAGAGGGCTAGGTGTTGGGACCACAAAAGTGAGATTTTGCAGTGGGGGGAGATTGGATTCAGTTCTAAATGCAGCATGGAAGAGTGGAAATTTATAGCCAAGGAAAAGAGTGGGTGTGGTCAGTGGATGGAAAATTACTAAGAAGAAACACTGAGGATAAGGAAGCTTCTGGCTAACATGACCTAAAAGAATTCTTGCTGAAGACAGGTCAGGGTGGTTGGAAATCTGCTGGAGGATGAGGACTCAATCAGATATGGAGGGTAATCTGGTATCTAGGGTGAGAGATGAGAGATTCTTGCTAAACTGACAGAAGACAGTGTGAATGAGCAAAAAATCAAAGTGTTTTTCCTACTTTCACATATCGCTCAACGAAAGGCTTTTTACACCAGATGTATTTTTTTCTTTTTACCTACATGCCAAATTGTTCTCCAGTGGATACCCTGTCATTCAATTCATTTCCGACACTGCCTACCTGGAGTTAGAGTCAATGGCCACAGATTAAGGTCTAAATCCTACAAGACTGCTCCTCTATTCACATGCCAGTTGCAGGTGGAAGGTTGTCACCCACACTTCTGAATGACCAGCTATAAATCAAGGTTCCCATGCACCCCCCCTTAGAGTTTATCTAATTTGCTAGAGTGGCCCACAGGACTCAGGAAATCACATTTATTGGTTTATTTCAAAAGGCATTTCAAAGATATAAGTGAACAGCCAGATGGAAGAGTCAGATAGGGCAAGGAATATGGGAAGGGGTATGGAGCTTCCATACCCCCTTCAGGGTGCATGATATTCCAGGTATCTCTACATTTTTAGCAAGGATTTTATGGAGGTTCATTACATAGACATGGTCAATTAAATCACTGGCCACTGGTGATCAGCTCAACTGTCAGCTTCTCTCCCTTCCCTTGAGGTTGGGGTATACAGTTAAAGGTTTCAACCCTCTAATCACATCCTTGGTTCCCCCAGCAACCAGCCCCTATTCTGAGGCTATCAGGAGCCCATGGAGTGGCCTCAATAGAATAGAAGACCCTCCCATCACCCAGGAAACTCCAAGGGATTTGGGAGCTCTGTATTAGATGCTCTGAACACAAGAAATTACAAAGGTCTTAGGAGCTTTGTATCTGGAACCTGGTGCAAAGACTAAATAGAACAAAAATCCAATCCATTCAGGCCTGTGATTATTGTGGGTTCTAAATTGTACTTCAGAAGTTAAATTTAGTTAAATTAAAAGCTTAGGTGAGAGCACTTTACCAAGTTGGTGTTCTCCAAATTAAAATTATCTGTAGCAATCTTCTTATATTTGTATATAAATACTAATTTTTTGTATTTATTCATGTTATTTGATGTTTTATAGTTGGATAAAGGTAATCTGTTATAAAAAAAAAAATCCACCTAGAGACCTTATCTACAAGGATTTTAGAAGTTCCCTGCCAGGAAATGAGGGCGAAAACCAGAACATATAAATTTCTTATTATTTCACAGTACCACACATCTTAGGATTCTTTGTGAAAGCTGGATTTTATGAGGAAGTACATAGATTAGGAGACGAATCATAAGCCTGAGTAAATTTGGTCAAGCAAAGAATTTCCGTCAGTAAAAATGTCAGCAATTATAAACTCAATGCTAGATACTCTGAGTTTGATTTGTAGAGGATACAGCTGAGTGAAAGTTCTAGAAGGCTGCTAGATAAAGGATTTGTGTTAGGGTAACACAAACATCTTAGATAATCTCAACATCTTAACCCAGGAAATGCTTGTTTCTTGCTTATGCCAAGACCAATATAGATGTTTCTGATTATCAGGGAGCCTTTCCGGAGGTCATTTAGGAACACAGAAAGACACAATCTTGAGTACCATAATCCCCAAAGATCAAAATACCTAAAGTCTAAAATTCCTTAAAAAAAAAAATCACAATCCCATAATATAAAATCCTGAAGTTTGAAATCCTAAAACCTGAAATGTCCAAAATTTCAATTCCTATTGAAAAATAAGGCTACGTAAAAGGGGTAGAAAGTCACATTCTGGGGAGGGGATCAGTGTGTTTTCAGTTGTATTCAGGAGAGTTGTGTCACATTAGGCAGAACAAACACCTGGAAACCTGGAAAGTGTATCTGAGTGTGCCCATAAGGCTCAAACTTGGAAAATTTAATAGGGAATGCTCACTTGGTGCACAATGAATTTAGAAGAGTCAAAAATAGCAGCACCATGTGAGAGAGCCCTGCCTTAAGAGAAAGCAAGCAGTTATTCATCATGATGCAAGACACTAGACTATAGTTAAGGATCCTGAAAGTCAGCCAGCCCTTATGAACTACTTCCATGCAATTGCCCATAATCTATCTCTGCAATGCACATTTCATATGTTGAATTTTGTTTTTAGATTTTTAAATTTTCTTTATTGTCTTTTAAAAGAGCTTCCTCATTATTTAAATTGTCAGCATTATTTTTTTACAATTCACTATGCTATGTGTTTTATCTTCACATCATTCCCAGTCCTGAAGGTAAATATTGCATAAAACTTTTAGAGAGTTCTAATTCATTTGATAGATTTTCGAGGGTAGAGTTGGTTCCATAAAAGAGCATTAGCACAATATGGTCTTTGTTTTTGTGTTGTGTGAGTGCATGAAAACATTGATACTTCATCAGCAAAAGAAGAGCTGTCATTTTTTTTAACATCTATATTTGTGAAAGACAGAATTTCTCAAGATCTCAGCTCTCTGGGCAATTGGATATGCCATAGTGACCCTCTGCAGTTTTTCATCAGTTCCATCAAAAGACAAAAAAAGTTTTGTGCACACAATTACCAATCATAGTAATATTCATTTATACATTTGGCCTTTTAGTGTATTTCTTTTATAAATATTTTGTCTGCTTATTGTTTTTCTGTTTATAGATGTTTTACCCATGCTATTGTTAGTATATGAGTGCTTATGTTTATAAAATTGTTATTATTGAATATTTTATTTAGTAAAGTGGCCTATGAAGGGTTCTGTTATATTTTTATATTTTTCAAATAAAACCTCTTTTAAAAATGTGTTTTAAAAAAATTTTAAAAAATATTTTTTCCAGAATTAGATTTTTGGAATTTTGAGATTTTAGGGATTTTGACCTCTTACAATTTCAATATTAGAAACCATGGAGTTTAGGATTATGTCTTTTGGAATGATGGCCCAAACCTGGCTGATTCAATCTCATGGCCTCACTATTCCCCTAAGGCCTCCTAGTTTCTTAGATCATCTGCATCAACTAGAGGAGGAGGGAAAGTACAGAGAAGTGCATGAACAATGTCTACTGGGCCAGCATTAGAGGTGAATCATTCCATTCGTATAATATTACATTCACAGAGTTCACTCATACAGCCATGCAAAACTATGAGGAAGGTCGGGGAGTGATGTTTCACAGTGTACTCAAGAGGGAGAGGGAAATGAGTAGATGAACACATGGTAATATTGGCAACCCAGGAGTTTATGATTCAGAAATTAGACTTAAGAATTAAGGGTATACATATCATGTCAATATAATGGGTAATGGAGATTATAAAGTGGATGAGAATTCGTAAGGAGGATGAAACTCTGAGGGATATTCTATTTTGTCATTAGTACTTAAATGACAGTGAATGAGGCTGAACATAAAAAATAGCAACCAGTGGGTTTAACGTATTCATTAATGTCTACTGTTTATTGAAAGCTTACTATATATGTGGCATTGTGTGATGTTAGCATTGGTGAGGCCAAGATTCTTCAGCTCTTCACATTTTTCATGAGAAAGCATGATTGGAGAGTTAAGTAGCTACCTGGGTCACACAACTCTGAAGCAGATCTTAACCTTAAACCTTGTCCATTGATTCCAGAGTCCAATCTCTTAGTGTACTTCCTCCTTCCATTCATCTCCACTCAAAGAAGGTGTGGAACACAGACATCAAAGGAAAAGAGTTCCAAATAAATAAATAAATAAAAAGGAAATGGTGAACAAATGTTCCAAAGATGGTGAATGAATAAAAATGAAATAATGCTGATTTGAAGGTCAGTTTTCCACAGAATTTTTCTTTAACAAATGCTCATTTAGCACTGTCTCTGTGGCAGTTCCAGTTCCAGATGCTGGGGACACAGGTGAGCAATATTTCTTCTACGTCAGGAGTCTTACATTCAGTGATAACACTAAGGGTGGCAGCAGAAGCAAGATTTCTGAGAATCCAGTGAAATAGAGAAGACACAACAGAGTGTAAATCATGCATTTGATCTCACCCCCCAACAGAGTTGTGCTGCAGAAAGACAGAGGTGCCCCCACAATTCTGAATCTTAAATACAACCTTATGCTTTGAGGTTTCCCTCTCTAGCCTTACTTATTAAAAAATGTCCTATATGCAGGGAATCTGATAAACTCAGGCTCAGTAGGAAGTTAATGACTGATAAACCTCACCTACTAGTTTACCAGGATTATTTGAGTTGTAGGATATGCAGGAAGTCACAGTTGAATGAATAAATCTCTGAGTTTTTAGATACCATTGAACAGAAGGAGACAAAATTTTATGAGGGTCAGAGATGGCTTCTTGTTGACTCTTAAATTATATCACAAACGCAGCTGCTAAGACTCCCTGCTGTTGACAGAGTCTATATTTAAGAGAATCCAATCAAGAGAGGGCTGAGCTGTGGGATTATAAAACCTTCGAAAAATCTTTTGGATTTGAACATGGAGGCAAACCTCTCACCAAAATAGTTCAGAAATCTGTGTCATGCAGGTATAGCCAACACCCAAGGGCTTCATGTATGAACCACAATAGCCTTCTGAGGACAAAGAAAAGAGGAGGAGAGATGAGTTGGAGGCTGCAGACTTAGAAGGGGTTTAGAAGAAAAGATGGAGAGAGAGAGAGAGAGAGAGAGAGAGAGAGAGGAAGGAAGAGAGAGAGAGAATGTACGTTGGCAGGATGGCCACATTTTGATGGGTTATACATGTTTCTGAGCCTGTTCTTAATTTTGTCATACCAAAAATTTACATAATTGATGGATCAGGTCTGGGGCAGTGGATGTAGTATATCATGCTTCCCCAATTCACAAGAGACCATTTTACAACCAGATACAATCGTTTATTTTTCAGAGAACTAAGGTTGGCAAGAGGACCTAAATATTGAAAATCAGTTGGCCAATGTATTCTCTCTTTGGAAGGAAATTCTTTGTGTGAGGCAATATAATATAAACTGCCATTCAAGAATCTGCACATAACATTAAAGAGCCAGAGAATCCTGGCTCTGCTGACTACTGGCTCTGGGACCTGGGAAATACCACTTAACTCTTCATGAGCCTTTGCATTTTCATCTATGAAAAGGATATAAAAGAGTGGAGTGAATTTATCTATGTAAAGCACTCACCGTGTCATTGGCAGCTAGACAAATATTTTAAAAATCTATGATGAATCTAGAAACAGACCCAAGTTAATTAGGTAGAGCATTTTCCAGGTGAGTGTCATTGTTCTGTAACCTATGGAATCGCACCCCCCGAGGAAAGTTAATTGTCACATCTGCTGGTCAGGTTTCCACCTCCTCTAGGATGCCAAAGACATACTGATCTGTTTCCACTCATTGACTTCCTTCTTTCTAGACCTCTGAAGACCACAAGAAATGCTCAAATATGATGGATTGAATCATCTACTTTGTTTCATGCCAGTTCTAAACATGCATCAGAACTACATTGGATGGCCTTGGATGACTCCAAATTATTGACAAACAATACATTCACAGATCATTTAAAGTAGACTAATTTATGTAATTGATTAAGTATGGCCATTTTGGGCCCATTCTTACTATTTTCGCACTTAATGGGTGGCCTTATGACATAGTGCTTTATGTACTTACTAAGGAGCCTAGTATCTATTTCTGAAAAGTTCAGTTTAACTCAAAAGGCTACAATAAGGATAGATTTCAGAGAGCAGAGACAGGTCCAGCTGATTTGAGCAGAAAAGGACTTATTCTGTAATTCTCTGTAGAATTAGTTTGCTACAGCATTGTTCAAAGTGCTGGAGAAGCACTTGGGCTGGAACTCTGGAAATGATTATAGAATAAGGGTAACACTTATAGAACTCCCCCATTAAGAAAGCTGCCATCCTTGTCACAGTCTGAAGCCAGGGAATAAGGAAACCACTATTCAAGTGTCTGACCTCAGGTTCATATCACCTTGACTGTAATCCAGGGAGCCAGTGTTAAAGGGGTTGGCTCTCGCCCAATATGCCTGCTATAATCTGCATCAATAATAGGTGTGTTCATGTGCCACTTGTTTCTATTTAACTCATTTCCACAACAAATCTTCTGTGATCCTGTCCAACTGGCATAATTTAAGTCACATCCAGAACCAGATATGCAAGGGAATCTGAGGAACAGTGGTTTTTGTTTTCTGGTCTTGTAGGATAGTACAAAGAGGTTGGGATAGATGTTAAATGAGCAACACCAATCAGCTGGATATACTCCAGGCAATTACCTGTGGGAAGCCATACTCCAGATATTCCAGAGAATGCAAAAACAAATAAGCCAGATTCCGTTAAGGGAATCTGGATATGATCTAATAGGGCAGAAAAGAAGAGCGTTTTTATATGATACTTTTCCTATCATAGCTTTTAACGCATAGTATTGTAATTGTTGGTTATCTTACCTATTTACTCAGTGGACCATTAGCCCTTGAAAGCAGGGACTGTATGTGTCTTGCTCACGTTAAATAGCCAAGGTTCAATCCAGATCCAATAAATATTTGTTGAAAGGCTCCATAAATTAAAATCATATTCCAAATTTGATTCAAAAATACAAACTCTAAGGATGTAGGTATTCATTTAACAGAGATTAAAATATTTTCTTTCTGTCAGATTTTTAAACTAGGTTAGAAGACTAAACAACAAATTGACCACTGATATTAAGGGAATATATTTTCTCAATATGGCACACAAGTTCTTTATGCTCCCTAAACGACGACTACATATCTATGGCTGGAAAAGCTACATTTAATTTCCTTTTGCTAATTATGTAAGAAGTTAGCAAAGAGTAAACTGATATGCCACATAAATGAAGCATAATGCTAGTTTGCATGAATAGTAGATTTATTCTCTAGGCTGCCCACTCTGAGTTGCTTCTTGGAACAGGCAATCCAAGATGTTACTGGATCTGGAATGACACTTTGCTTATAAATAATACTTGAAATGCCACTTGAAACATCTACTATGCTATTAAAGAATACTTAAAGTATATGATAGCATGAATTATAAGGTTTAGTGCTTTATATTCATGATCTTATGTAATCTAATATAAAATCATAATAGCTTATGAGGTAAGTTACCATTTTATCCTATTGCTGATGAAACTGAGGCTTGGAGTGTTTAAATAACTTGTACAATATTATGGGATTAGTGATCTAATAAGTGATCTCTCAAAGTTAGACCCATCTGATCCCAAAGTCAGCATTCTTAACTGCTCTTATGAATTTCACCAGCTTTCTTTATTCTGTAAGAAAATTTTCCTTATCACAAATATTAAGTTTATAGTGATGTCCAGTTTATTTGATATTTATCCACGTGGTAACTCTAAAAATCCTCACAGAAACCATGAAAAATATTCCTACTTCTACATTATAGATTCTCTAATGGAAACATGAATGCATGGAGCCAAGCCTTCAATGACGTGTTCTGACTGAAAATGCTGATCTTGTGTTTGTCGTCATGCTCCCTCTCACAATGTGAAAGAAAGACCTACAGGCTGCAGCCTGTTCCAGGTGGCTCCCAGGGATTCTGTGTCCACCAGAGCTGATCAGCTGATCCTTGGTCACCACAAATGCAACCATTTTAGTAAGAGGCACCCTGGAGGGGAATTTGTATGTGAAGCTCCAACTTAAAAAAAAAAAAAAAGTAATGTTTCTCTAAAATGACTTTCTATTTTATCCAAAAAGACTCATTATGTAATTTTTCTAGCATAAAATATACAGTCCTTTTATAGAAAATCTGATCCAAATTTTTCCAACTTTCTTTGAAGCCCTTTTTCTTATTGCTCTTTTTTTTTTTCACAGAAAATATAGAACGAGTCACTGCCATTATACCTTCCTGAATGCTCTTGACAAAAACTCTCAGTTGAACAGATCTCTCTCTGGGAATGGATATTGAAATAAAAATCCTATTGTCTCAGTACTTTTGAGGATGTCTGATGTGTGACATTTCTTCAAAGATGTATGCTTGATTGTTCTAGTTAAAATAACCTAATTTCAAGGAAATTGAGACTAAGTCAAACTTCCTCAAGCAATGGGGATCTGTTGTAGGAAGGTACAGTCCTAGGGCCTCAGAAGGAGCCCCATAATCTCGTGGACAGCAGGAGCCAAAGCATGGTTCTGGGTGTGATTTCAGTGATCTCTGCTGCTTGTTGGGATGTGTAACTCTTCACTTAAGGCTTTAAATTCATGCTAGCTCACCTTGTGGCTTGCCTTCCTCAGACTTTTAGATTGTATTCAACTATTTACTTTATTCTCCTTGTAATTCTTGATTAATCCACATAGAATACAATATGAATTTACTTACACTGGATAATAATATCCTGGCTATAATCCAGCTTTGGGGTAGATACATGGATACATTTTCTTCAGTCCTCTGAACCTGTGAGTGATGGCACCTTGTGGTGCAAATTAGGTTCTCATTATCAGAGGCCATGGACAAAGTTGTGTCTATTAGGAGCTGTAGGCATGGCAGAAAATGTGCATAGACAAAGGCAGTTTATGTGAAAACAGCCCATTTATTCTACCTTCTAGTCATAGCATGAGTCCTTCTGCCTCTTTCTATCCCTGCTATGTCTGCTTCAATTTAGGGCACCATTGCCTCTTATCTTGAAAGTAGTAGTAATCTTCTTATGTATGTTTCCACCTTCTGTGGTGTCCAAATCAATCCATTTTTAATTCTGTTGCCAGAGACTTAGGATACATTGGTATTTCTCTAACATGACTTATGAGATCTGTATTGACCCCAACCGAAATCTCCAATCTCATCTCTAAGCCCCTTTTCTTTTACTCTAAGTTTTAGTAATCTTCCCTTTCAATTGAGGGTCTTTTAATCTATTACTTTGGCTCATAAGACCCTTCCCCATCTCTTCACTGGGTAACATTCATTCATCTTCAGGTCCTAGGTGATACTTTTCTGGCTTTCCAGTCTGGGTTTGTTGTATCTCCTCCAAGTACTTCTAGCATCTTGCACTTCTTCTATCATAAAATTGAAACTTAATTATTTGTTTCATGGATTCTGGTCATGACTCTAATTCTCCAAGTGCTGGATCATCACCTCTCATCATTGGCTCCCTAGTGCCTGGTCTATTATGGGTACTCTCTTAATATATGTTAAAGTAAGATGGAAAATAAATATTTTTATTGTATAGTGATGAAAATCCATGCGGATACAACACCAGTAGTGAGTCCTAACTAGAAGGACTATGTAAACTATGGACTTTGGGTGATAGTGATAAATCAGTGTGGATTCATTGATTGTTCCAAATGTACCACTCTGATGGGAAATGCTGATAATGGGGGAGACTGTGCATGTGTGGGGGCACAATATATATTGGATATTTCTGTACCTTCTACTCTAATTTGCTATGCATCTAAATCTGCTCTTAAAATAGTCTTTTAAAAATGCAATCATGGCCAGGCGTGGTGACGCAAGCATGTAATCCAAGCGACTTGGGAGGCTGAGTCAGGAGGATCGTGAGTTCAAAGCCAGCCTCAGCAACTTAGCGAGGCCCTAAGCAACTCAGTGAGACCCTGTATCTAAATAAAATACAAAATAGGGCTGGGGATGTGGCTCAGTGGCCGAGTGTCCCTGAGTTCAATCCCTGGTTCCAAAAAAAAAAAAAAAAAAAATACATCTGTATTGTGGATTGTATTATCTGACACTTTTCCCTGCTTCCACACATGCACATTGGTTTCTGCTCTGGCTTCCCTGATCTTCTCTTGGTTCTTTGTGATATGCTTCCCTTCCATTGTCCTTTCTGCATGCCAAGTCCTTCCCCTGAAATACTCCTTTACTTTTATATGGTTAGTTGCCACTTAGCTTTCAGATTTTAACTTAATTTTCTCTTCTTCAGGAAACTTTTCCTGATTCCTACCCTCACACTATATGAAAACCCCAATCAAATGTGAATAGCATCATATACTTCTTTAAGACACTAATCAAAGTTGTAATTTTTCATTATTTTTGCAATTATATCTGCTTATGGTTATCATTACATTCCTAATCCTAATATGGTAACTAATAAAGAGAGGAAACATTTTATTTGAAGAATGAATAATTTTAAAAGAAGGCTGCCTAATAAGATGTGCCCTAGACGTGGTAGAGTGAGGTGGCGGGAACATCAATGATCTTCAGAAGTTACTTATCAGGTATAGGATTTGGATATGAGATGTTCCCCAAAAGCTCAAGTGTGAGATAATGCTAGAATGTGTAGAGGTGGAATGGTTAGGTTAAAAGAACTGTAACCTACTCAGTGAGCTAATCTATTTGATGGATTAATAATTTGATGACTGGGTGGTAACTGTAGGCAAATGGGGCATGCTTGAAGGAAGCAGGTCACTGGGGGCATGTCCTTGGGGATTGTATATCTTGTCCCTTGTTCCTTATGCTCTCACTTTCTGCTTCCTGACTACCCCGAGGTGGGCAGTTTTCCTCAGTCATGCCTTTCTGCCCTGATGTTTTTTCTTGCCTTGGGCTCAGACCAATGCAGTCAGCCTACCATGGACTAAACTTTTGAAACTGTGCTCAAAATAAGCTTTTCCTCTTCTATGTTTTTCTTGTCAGGTATTTGATCACAGCAATGAATAGCTAACACAGCAGGTATAGTACAAAAAGAACTAGAATTGACTTCAATGTCAAGGGTTTGAATTTCTGCTCCACAATAAGGTGGTTGTGTGATTCTTTTTTATTCTTGTGTGATTTTGAACATATTGATGAATTTCTCTGAATTTCAATTTACACTGTGGTAAAATGGTGATTGCATTCTTTTCCCCTTCCTAAAATTAAAGGAGATTAAAACATCTCTGTAAGCTACTGTATAAGACACAGACATTACAATGGCAAGGTTCAACATCCTTCATGGTAAAGCATAAAACAGCGAATATTCAACATCCAAAGTTTGCTGTAAGGATGGATAGATAGTAACACTGAGAAAGTGTTTGAATCTGATTTTTTTTCATTGTGTGTCTAATAAGAACCATTTTCATGTCATTTCAGAGTTTCCAGGCTAGCCATTAAATGAGCTATATGAGAACTCTGTTAGTCCATTTGAGAAATGAAGAAGTTGTAACTAAATGCTTAATAAAAAGTCCTCTGTGAACAGGGCTCTGGGAATAATTCCTAGGTTAGGGGTAAATTGGATTATCTGGCTCCTTTGACCCCAAGAGGAAATGACAGGTTCCATGAAAGCAGAAAAGAAGGATTTGAAAGAGGCTTATATTTTACATACCTTTAACTTGAAGGCTCAAAGCACTTTATGACAAACCAGGCCCTTCATACCATTCATATCATTTAGTTCTCACAAAAACCTCTGAAAGGGGTTCTATTATCATTCCAGTATTACAAAGAAATGGTGGTTGAGAGTGGATGTAAACTAACCAGAGGCCATTCACTCCTCTGTGTCCAGGATTCAGCCCATCTAAGTGAATTAGCAAGGAGTGTGTGTGTGGCTACCCCTAGCTGACAAATGTGAGCTTTAAGAAGGAAGCCGGGCCCTGAGTTACTGTGAACCTTTCAGGTCAAATCCTGTGATCCTCATATTGCAGAAGGAGAAGCTGAAATCAGAGAGATTATGTCTCTTGACTGAAGTTACACAAAGAAGGGGCAGAATGTGCACCTAGATCAGTACATGGCACATAGTAGGTATCTTCACCGATTGCTCTTGTTCTTTACCTTATTAAATTGATAAGGAGAAACACTGATGCTATTATTGGGAAGGAACTCAGGAGCTGGCTTCTAAATTCTCTGGAATTATGTGATTTGCCATAAGTTCCCAAATACCCAGGCCAATGTTGGAATCTAACATGAGCTGCAAATCTAGGCTTTGAGTGTCTACCTTTGAAAATGCTATGCAGGTCTTGAGAATCAGTGGTAGTGCTCATATTAATTAAATATTCAACTCTTAAGCTTCTATGATAATGTTGAGTAATTGTTTGTCATACAAATAGCATTTTTAAAGTGTCATAAAACACACATTTGTCAGTGTTCTCAGGCTAATTAATTACGGAGTAAAATTATGTCCCAGTTACATATAAACATGTCAATCCATTTCAGCACTTGCCCTCTCCATTCAAGAAAACCTTGAATTATTTCCTTCAGGGAAACAGAAGTGAATCTCAGATTCAGTTTCCCTTCTGCAGTTGCTGTCAAGTAAGACACACATGGAATGGATGGATGGTGAAGCCAATGGACTATAGAGGAAGTGCTCAGGCTCCCCTGTCAGTCAGATCTCAGCTCAAAACTCCTGAGCAATTTACTTACCCACTGGGATACTCAGTGCCACCATTTCTAAGGTAGAAATAATAGGAACACTTTTCCTTTTGGTACTGTGAGGGTTAAAATAGCAAGTCCTGTTAAAATCCTGTTTATTGAGTTCCTGCTAAGGAAAGCCACAGTTCCTACAGAAGGAAGATAGACCTGGTACAATTTGGAGTGAGGTCTGGTGTACTGAGGCATCAGATCTCTGATAACTTTCTTTCTTGCAATCAGACAGTATTGGACAAGCTCAGTAATATTTTTCCCTCATATTTCCTAAATTACATAGGATTCACAAGTAGTGAATATTTTTTCCCATAGTGGCAGGAAAATGCATGTTCACCCTTGTACTTCTGGGAAGCATGGGGATTCCTAGCCCCTACCACCCCAAATCACACTGAGGTTTCTTCTGAACAAGCTTTCCTTTCTCCTCAATTGCAAGGGGACAAAAATAGGAATTATTTCTCTCTCACTCATCATTAATTATTCTCTCTCCACTGAATAATTTCTATCTGAAAAGTAACATGCAGCTATTTTCCCCACATTATCTCTATCCAAAGGAAATGATATCAGTATGTCCAAGAGACATCGACACTGCCCTGTTCATTGTAACCTTATTCACAACAGCCAAGAGATAGAAACAACCCAAGAGTCCATCAATGGATGAATGGATAAAATGTGGTACATATACACAATGGAACACTATTCAGCCAGAAATGGATGAGATCCTGTCACATGCAACAACATGGATAGAACTGGAGGTCATTATGATAAGTGAAATAACCCAGGCGTAACCAGACAAAAACCACACTATCTCCCTCATACATGGAATCTAAAAAAGTTGATCTCCTCAAAGTTGAAAAGTAGAATAGTGGTTAGCAGAGGCTGAGGAGAATTAAGGGGAAAGGATGGGGACAGGTTAATCAAAGGGTACTAAGTTATAGTTAGGAGAAATAAGTTCTGATATTCTGTTGTACAGCAGGGGGACTATAAATATTGATAATGGACTGCATATTTTAAAAAGCTAGGAGAAAGAAGTTTAAATGTTTTCACCACAAAAAATGACAGATGTTTGAGGACATAGATACATTTACCCTGGTTGGAACATCATAAAATGTATGCATATATTGAAACATCACATGTACTCCATAAATACAAATAATTTTTAAGTGTTAATTTAAAAATATGAAGAATCTGGAGAAGAGTGGAAAAGGACCTACTCTGAGCCAAATTGCTGGTTAGATTGAAGTAGTTTAATTAGGGACAGGCTTCCCTTTCCTATCGCTTCCACAGGTCAGTTTCTAAAGTTAACATAAGAGATTCTCATGAAAAAATAAAACAAACAAAAACCTTTCAAGCATTAAACATTCTGAGGTCTACTTGTGTAAAAATTCTCTTTCATATTTGTCAATGCATTTTCTCTGTGTTTGTGGCTAAAAATAGCCAGCTCTTTACTGATGGGAAGGCCATCAGCTTCATAGCCAAATGCAACTGAAAGCCCAATTAGTTCTAATCCGCAAAAGGGTTACTGTTCCAGGTCATGTACCATCTTACATTAAATGATCTGTTGAAATATATTCTGGAAGAAGAGTAAGAGACAGCACATGAGGTTTATAGTCCTGCAATCTGTACTTCAAATGAACTAAATACAGAATTCTCCTAGGTCTGAGGCTTGACTTTTATCCTAGTCTCTGAATTCAAGTGCCTTCATTAGTTTTAGATATTAGGATTTTAAAGTCTAGAGCAAGAACAAAGCTGAGCCTTTATCACTCCCAAGGCAAGCTTTTGGGTGCTCATTAAGGTTTTTAGATATATTTTAGGAAACTAGCATTTTATGGGTCAAGGTTGCCCCAAGTTTGAGCAGCCTGATGCCACAGCAAGAACTATCTTCCTCCAATATTTATTTTTATTTGAATCGCAAGAGATTTGCAAACCTTTTCTGTGTGTTTGTGTATTTTTATATAACATCATAATTTACACAGTAAGCCCATTTCATGGTTCTTCCACATAAAGTATCACAGAATAGTACCTTAGATATATTATCCTAAATCAAGCTCCTTTGAGAGTTGTTCATTGCTTAAGCTTGATGTTCAAACCAATACGTGTTGTTTCTTGGTGTTTAGTATTTTGTCCTTTTTGCTGTTTTAAGCACACGTGTAGCTCTGAGACAAACCATGCTTACTTCCTCTAAAAGATGCAATTAAGGTTATAAATGATTGTGAGCTAAGGTTGTTGATTCTGAGTCTGATACTTGTCTGAACATCATAATATGTGTGCATATATTGAAACATCACATGGTACTCCATAAATACATACAATTTTTAAGAGTCAATTTAAAAATATAAAATACTTCTTTGGAATATTGTTATGGTTTAGATATTAGGTATCCCCTAAAAGCTCATATGTGAGACATGTAAGAAGGTTTAGAGGTGAAATGATTGGGGTATGTGAGTCTTAACCTAATCAGCATGTTAATCCCTTGATAGAGATTAACTGGAAGGTAATTATAAGCAGGTAGGGTGTGGCTGGAAGAGGTGGGTCCCTGGGGGTGTGCCTTGGGGGTTTATATTTTATCCATGTTGAACAGAGCTCTCTCTTTGCTTCCTGGTGCCAGCTGCTTTTCTCTGCCACACTGTTCTGTCATGAGGTTCTGCCTCATTCCAGGCCCTGAGGAATGGAGAAGGCCATCTGTGAACTGAGACCTTAGGATCCATGAGCCCCCAAATAAATTTTTCCTCCTTTAAAATTGTTCTTGTCAGGTCTTTTGGTCACAGCTGTGGAAAAGCTGACTAAAGTAAATATTCAGCACACAGAATTCAGGGAGGTTATACGAGAACATCATCAATATGAGAAAAAAAGGCTGGGGTTGTGGCTCAGTGGTAGAGTGCTTGCCTAGCATGTGTGAAACACTGGGTTTGATTCTCAGCACTGCATATAAATAAATAAATGTCCATTGACAATTTAAAAAAATAAAAAAATTATAAGAAAAAAATTAATGTGTTCTGTGTTCTAATTTTCATTGTGTCCTGAAAGTTATATTTTAGACTTAACCAATGTACTTGCCAATTATTAAGACCCATCCTAGGTAGTAAACATAATTATCTTATTAAGTCCTTATGGAAATGAAGTGAACAGGTATTTCTTTTCCCTTTTAGATTATTAGGCAACAGAGCCAGAGAGTAATTGATCACTCTGGGCCACACATCCAGTAAGTGACAGCCAGGCTTCTGATGCAACTCAGGTGTGGCTCTAAATGCTCAGATCTTAGTATTCTGCCTCTTTGTGTCTGCACTCAGTGTTATGGTTTGGATGTGAGATGTCCCCCAAAAGCTCATGTGTGAGATAATGCAAAGGTTCAGAGAATAAATGATTGGGTTATGACAGCCTTAACCTAATCAGTGAATTAAACACCTGATGGTATTGAGTGGTAACTGAAGGCATGTGGGGTGTGACTGGAGGAGGTGGGGCACAGGGGACTTGGCTTTGAGGTATACAATTTTATCTAGCAAGGAGAGATCTCTCTCTCTCTCTCTGCTTTCTGATCATCATGAGCTGCTTCCCTCTGCCACTCTTCTGCCATGATGTTCAGCCTCACCTGGAACCCTGAGACAGCTGGCTGTCCAAGGACTGAGACCTCTGAAACTATGAGCCCTCAAACTTTTCCTGTTCTATAATTGTTCTTGTTGGGTCTTTTAGTCATAGGAGTGAAAACCTGACTAAACCACTTGACATTTGAGTGAGTGGAACAACCCTTTTTTTTCTGTGTCACTTGAACATGTTTTATAAAACCAGTACATTTTATTGTGGCAATTAGGAGATTGTGTTATTACTATTTACTGATCAAGTCCATACTTTAATAGGGGATTTCCAGGAGGTAAAGAGTGGTGACTTGTTCCTATTTGTAACACAAGATATGAACCTTTAGGAGCTATTATTTGGAAACTGAATTAATGACTAAGAGGTTATAGTGTTGAACTAGTGTAGTGATTACTTTTCTTATGAAAACTCTGAAAAGTATAGCTAATTCACATCCATGTTACAGGGTAGTTCTCTTTGTGGAGTTGAAATTATCTCATGTTTAACATTTTCTGAATTCCATCTGCAGAAGAGTTCAGGGTTATCAGCATGGTATTTCTCAAAATAGACCCAAGCTGTTTTCCAAGGTTCCAAAATATAAACGTCCAGGAATATCTTGCTGTCAGTTTTTTAAAATATCCATTTACACACATACATGCACATGGGCACATGTCTGTGTGAACACACACACACACACACACACACACTGTTTGAAATTGGATTGAATCGTGATTCAATCTGGGAGAGACATAATCATGATCTTTCTAATATAAACTCAAAACTGAGTTCCCAAAAGGTTAACATCTTTCTATACAATCACAGGTCTTTCCACATGATCATCACTTTTGCTCTTGTTTTTTCTAGAAAACTTTATTGGGTTATTATGCTTCTGAAAGTCATAATCATTTTTTAAATTTCCATGTGAACACTACATATTTCATGTCAGAAGTCTACAGCCAAGCCATCAGTAAACAATCTCTAGTTTTAGTTGACCAGGTGAGTCTAGCATGGGCTAAGCACTCTGCTAGCCACAGGAAAGACTAAGAGACGGTTGAGTTTCAGCCCCTTCTGGAGATTATCCTGCCACCCTCCACCCTATCCTAGTTACTGTGGTTCGGTATACATTTCAGAACATGCTTCAGACCTGCCACTAACTCTCATTATGACCTTGAATATGTCTAGCAGAATCATTCACTGTGGTCCATCCACAAGGTGGCAGAGTAAAAATGATCAAACACGTGAGGTTGTCATATAGTTGGATCCCACTGGATTGTTTGAGAATTATATTGAAATCTTTGGTGTAAAAATTGTGTTGTCAAGAATGAAAACAGAGGATAAGAACACAGTTCACTGGTGCCCTAAAGTACTCTCTGATTTTCTAAAGCAAATTGAGTGTGTGTTCCTTTCAACATTTCCTCTTTAAAAAAAAAATACAAACATATTGGTGACCCTCTGTTCAATAGGCAGTTAGAACTTTGTCTTCTTCATTTTCTACCTCTAGTTTTTGACTTCTCTGAAGTTATGCAGTCTGTTGATCTATTATTCTGTGACATAGTGGCACCTTCAACTAGCTACTTTACTACTACGAACTTCTTTAGTCTAAATTGTAAAAAGGGGAAATAAAACACTTAACTAAAACAAGTCTTAGAATCGAGTGACCTAGGATATTTTTCCATCAAGATTTTTTGAGAGAATTAACATCTTTGATGCAAAACCCAATAACCTTTGATTTTTTCCTCTTATAGTCTTGAAATCATAAAGCATTCATGAGAGTTTATTTAAGTTTGCTGTTTCTCAGTTCTGCTCCATGTGTTTATATGCAATTAGAGCAAACAGTGGCTGCACTTTGCCCCCTCTCTCTCTCTCTCTCTGACTTTCCTCCCCACTTTATTACGATGACCTTGTTTCCCTTAGAAGTTCCCAAACCGCTGTTCTCACTCAGTCATATAAAACACATAGAGGTAGTGACAAAATTCTGGTTAGCTGTACCTTTTTTGTAGACTCCTGTAGGGCTATAGGACTTAATTTCTAAAACTGAAGGGAATATGAATTCACATTCTCTAGTCATTGTCCTAGAAGAGGCAGCTGTCCTAGATGCCTGGAGAGAAGAACTGACGAATTGCTTCATGACCAACACTTTGTGACCAACACTTCAAGAGCAGAAGGAACGGAACGTCTAAGCCCCCTGCAGTATTCACTCAGAGTTCATTGATACCCTAGAATTCCAAACATTTCCACTGTCACTGTATCTCTACCTCCCTTGTTCCTGTCCTCTCCTTTCCTTGGCAACATGATTATCCTGAAGCTCCTTTTTAAAATCTTAATTGATTGTCAAATAAGTTCTCCAAAGGTGTTAGCTAATGCATAGCTTCTACAAGTATCACATTTTTGTGTAATTAATTTTTATTTTTTCAAAGAATTTTTAATTTATCTAATTTACCCTACAAAGTAACCTCCACTCTAAGGACATGGAGACAAATGCTCAGATGTTATTTACCCAAGGTTCCACTGTCAGTTGTGATCCAGGTCTTTCAACTCTTACCCATTCTGCATTGCCTCCTTCTTTGGACTACTTTTAGAGTAGCTTTCATTGCAGAGGAGACATTAAACGTTGGACCGAGATGATAGGTGTGGAAAAGTGAAGAACATGGGAGAACAACTCTGCTCAAGACTCTTCAAATCTTTTCAGGTATAAGTTGACTGTGTCTGCCTTTTCTCTACCTCCAGTGGCTGACTTTGGCCATATCCTCTCTACAGGAATTTTCTTAGTTACTGGGGCACAATCAAATTTGTATTTTGGAGCCACTGTCATCATTTGAGTCTTTGAGACATTTTAAGAATTTAAATACATACATCAGTGATGGAAAATGGATTTTGACTCCTGGATAACTCTGATAGTATTAGTGGTTATCTACTTGTAAATGGTGCCATGACTGTATCTGAGCTCAGAAGAAAAGCATCATCTTCGATTGCTGACATCTGCCAAGCCTTTTTGAGGAGGAAGTCAGCCCACATCTGCAGTGCATTTGTCTTCCCTGACACAGCATAGGAGTCTTAAAGTGAGCCTCAGAGGTCAACCACTCCAGTCTTCTCATTTTACAAATCAGAGAACTAAGGGTCAGAGAAGGGAAGAGCCTTATTCAAATCATGTTGCATATTATGCCACTTAAAGGCAAAGGACAATTTTGATTGAGTGTTATAGTCTGGCTCCTTGGCCATGGACAAAGTGCTGCTACTGTATAAGGAGTAGGTATTACAACCCCTTTCCACTGGCATTGAAGAGACCTTTGTCAGCTTCCATGCTTCTTGCACTTTAGCTATCTAGAACTCTTCTGCGGCTTTTCTCTGTTACCTGCTTGGATTGTTCTCTCCTTAGGTTACCCATGACTCTGCTATTGTGCACCATGCCTCAGTCTTCAGAAATCCCCTTCCACCCATGTCACCTCTATTACCATGGATATATCTTCTGTCTCTTATTGTTCAGTCATGCACACAATTTTTAGAAAGCATTTCTTCATACCATACCCTATTGGGGGCTATAAGGATGATAAAAATGGAGTTATGAGAGACACATGTTTTAGTTCTAAGAGAAAAATGCCAGTGGATTGGAATTTGGGAGTACCAAGGGAGGCTGGCCTCATGAGATGTATTTTGGCAGGAAACCCACCAGCAGTAGCCATCAAATCAGGGACAGTCTTGATTTCAAAAATACATCAATATGTTTTTTTCATCACTTCACATTCACTGAACTTGCCAACCCTTTGATTCTCTTTTATGTGGCTTATGATAACTCTCAATAGTTGGCCAAGGTTTACAGCTACTCAAATCAAAGATGTGCAGGAGCAGTGATTTCTTCTGAGTCTCTTGACAAGTCGCAGGCATGGCTGGGATGGAGAGTTGCTGCCTGCAGCTCCATGGCTGCCCCTCCCTCACAGAACTTCCTGGCTGTTTTCACTCTTGGATCAGAAGGCAATTTTTCTCACTACATTGCTTTACTGAGGCTCAGCACACTTCAATGGGATCTGAAGGTACTGAGTTCTTATTAATAATATTTGCTTTTTTTAAATATAGAGTGATACTTTCAGTGGATAAATATTGAAAACAATCTGAGCTCCCATATTTTTGGTCTCAAAAAAAGCTTTCCTCTAGCACCAAGATGTGGGATTAAACATTTCTCTGGTGATTCTGGAACACAGAACAAGAACAGGCACTGTATTACTCCATCGGCTATTTGAGCTCTGTTTACATCCAGATGGTGATCCCAAGAAACATTCTATTCCATTCCTTTATTTGTGGCTATGGCAGGGCATGTGCTTTGTTTGTGATTAATGTCAAAGATTATAGCCATGGTTCTACACACCACAAGACTTTCTTTCCACAGAAGAGTTTATAGGAATGGGATAAGGTCTGCTGATGTTAAATATTTACAAGTTCTCTAAGGAGTGCATCTGGAACCAACAGGCAGCATTTAAAATTTTCAAGGTGGATGAAAAAAATAAACAACCATGTGGTATCTTGAATTGGCATTAGAAATCCCTAAAGCATTAATATTTAACATAATTATCTTCTGTTCTATGATGGAAAAGTGTTTATACACATTATTTCGAATTCACACAATAGCATATCACAGATAAGTTATATCACATCTGTTTCAAAGATACAGAGCTAAGGGATGTTACCCTCACTCAGGTTACCCACTGCTCATCAAGGATTGGATCAGGATATAAACTCAGCTTTGTCTGACACAGAAGTCTATGACTTTTTATATTAAGCTGCTCTGACTCATAATCTGTATGCAATCTATTTAATCACAACCTAATCAGAGACTAAAAGAAGTGTTAGAGATAATTTCACGTATTACATTTTAAAGAATCCATTAATATTCTTCAGCACTGTATGTGCCAGGTTGAGCTTTGAAAGATAAATGATGATTAGTAGGGCTGAGAAGAAAGGAAAGGGAAAGTCTATGAGGTGAGATATGAATAGCAACGGGACAGTCACACTTGCTTCAGAATAACCCATCCTATCACCAAGCCTGGAATTTCATAAAATTATTGATTGTCAAGCTGGAAAAAACTTTGTAGACCATCCATTTTATAAGTGAGGTATTATGGTTTAGATATAAAGTGTCCCCCAAAAGCTCATGTGAGAGAAAATACAAGAATTTTCAGAGGTGAAATGATTAGATTATGAGAGGCATAACATAATCAGTGGATTAATCTACTTGAACAGATTAAATGGGTGGTGATAGTAGGCATGTATGGTGTGACTGGAGGAAACAGGGCACTGTGGATATGCATTTGGGGCTTATATTTTGTTCCTGGTGAGTGGAGCTCTCTCTCTCTCTACTTCCTGGTTCCCATGTCCCAAGTTGCTTTCTTTTTCTATGCTTTTCCACCACGATGTTCTGCCTGATGTTGGACCCAGAGTGATGGATTTGGCTGTCTGTGAACTGAACCTTTGAAACTATGAGCCAAAATAAACTTTTCATTCTTCAAAGTTATTCTGTTGGGTCTTTTAGTCTCAGCAATGCAAAAGTTGACTAAAACATGAGGAAACTAGGCTCAGATTTGTTAAGATCTCATAATTTCTTAGCAAATAGTCATGACTTAATGCATCTAAAATTTACATGTCTTTTAGAGACTTGGTTAGAAATACAAGTACCTGAGATAAGCATAAGAAGTAGATTTCATCACATGGCAACTCAGATTCACAGATAATAGCTACCAAAAGTATTACATTGACAAGGTTTTGGAGGCTGCATCTTGAATCAGTGAAAAGTATACCATGATTCATTACTGATGTCTGCTTTACCTATGGGAAGTAGAATTCAATAGCACATATGATGAGTGTTGTTTGTTTCTGATTTATGGGGTGAAATACTCAGGTTTTATTACCAAAGGGGGAAAGTCTGGCCCTATCATTGGAAGACCAGCTTTAATGTCCGAACTGGGCTGTGCTCCTAAACCGTATATTCCTCCTCTACAGAGGGCACTAATTATAGCTGTACAGGCTGCTTCATAGCATATCTGTGATTATATAAAAGAGGTAACCCTGGAGGGTATAACCTGCCAGTGTTGGTACTGGCTTTTTGGTTGAAAATCAAGAAGTTACTGGGCCCAGGAGGGAAAGGGACCTCAAATTGCATGCAGGAAGATATTACCTTCAATTTTTTCCTGCAGCTAGTCATATTGCAAAAAAATTGAACTGAAATCTGCATCTCTCCAAGAAGGGACAGAATCATGATGGGGTGTTAGATGAAGAACCTGGCCCTACTGAGAATGCTCTGAGTTTAATCTGATCAAACTGTGGGGAGAAAAAGGATAAGTTTTGACAGGCATTACTATCCATTTCAGATTCCTAGAGTTCTTTACAATGATTTCCTTAGGAATGTATTTTTACTTCTTTCCCAAACTGAGGGAGGAATGGTTCACATTTTCACTAATGATGTTTGGAGTTGAATGGATTTGTACTCTACACCAGCACATCTTTCCAGGCCCTCAAATAGGCTCTGACCTTTTCATACATCTCTTCTTCAGCTCTTTTCCCTCCAACCAGACTCTTCTAAAGAGAGATCCCTTCCACACCTTCATTTCTTTTCTGATGCCCTCTCCCTGGAATAATTTTAAACAGGTCTCAAACTCAGCATATTCAAAACAAAATCCACCATGCTCCCTTCTTCTATCAGTTGAGTTTTTGTGGAATTCCAAAATTTGTATCATGAAATCTAATCTCCAGTTTGATGGCATTTGGAGGCAGGGCCTTTGGGAAGTGATTGGATGGATCCCTCATGGATGGAATTAGTTTTCTTATTAAAGGGAGGTAGTTTTTTCCTTGTCATCATGTGAAAATACAGTAAAAGATGTCATTTATGAACCAGGGACTGGGCCCTTGCTAGACAATCTATAGGCACCTTTATCTTGGACTTTCCAGTCTTCAGAACTGTGAGAAATAAATTTCTTCTGTTTAAGTCATCCACTCTGTGGTACTTTTGGTATTTCAGACCAAACAAATAGACAGTCTGTTGAGTTTGTTTTGTTTTTCCATAGTAACAATATATCTGAGACTGAGTGACTTATAAAGCAAAGAGACAAGTGCCTTTATTTTTCCCCCAAGCAAACCATGGTGCTGGCATTTTCTTGGCATTTTGTGAGGGCCTCATGCTGTATCACAACATGGTGGAGAAGGAGGGGAAGTGGGCATATGCAAAGACGCTAAAACATGAAGTCTAATCCTATTTTATAACCAACTGCCCTCACAGGGACTATTCCAGTCCCATGAGACCTAAGCCACTCTCTGGAGATGAGAGGAGCCTTAATCCTTTCTGGTGGTGGTGCTCCCAATCCAATTACCTTTCAGCAGTCTCATTTCCTCTCAACATCACATAGTGAATCAACTTTCAAGAAGAGTTTTGGTGAGGACCAACCATATGCAGCCTCCATTTGTGTTTCTCCCAGTCTTACCCATCTGTGCCAGTAATTTGAGAACCCTGAATTGGTTTTGACACTCCCCCAATCATGTCTATTGATTTTACTACTAAATATCTTTTTAGCAAATCCAATTGCTATCATTCTACTGCTATCATTGTGGTCCTGGGTACTGTTATTTGTCATGTAAACTCTAAGATTACTCCATAAACTTCCTGTCTGATCTCTATGCTTCCTAGAACTGAATGCTCTTCCCAAACATATGGTCATGTTACATCATTTTCTTTCAATGATTCCATTGCCCTCTAGAAGCAGAATTTGAAAGTCCATCCACAGTCAGGATTCAGTCACATCTGTTGGTATTCTTCATGCTCTTGAACTAACTACCCTGTTTAAGTGGTTTCAAGAAGTCATATGCTCTCTTTCACTTCTGGACCTTTGCACACTTTTTTTTTTCTGTTTAAAGCACTTTTCTTGACTCTCCTCACCTGACTAACCTCTACTTAATCATCCCACTTTAGATTAATTGTTAGGTACCTAAGTAGGTTTTGCTTGATGCAAAATAGATTTTTCTTCCTCCTTCCACACTATTGAAGTTCTATGTAGTTCACAATCACCATATTTTATAATAATTGCACATTTATTGTGTTTTTCACTAGCTCTTTTAGGGCAGTGAGATCTGTATGTCCTCTTCATGGCAGTATTCATCATTTCGAGCTACATATTAGTGCTTAATGGGTATTTATTGAAAGAATGAATGAATTCTTTCCTATTTCAGTGGGCTGCAATCCTTCTCACTTTTCAGAATCCACCTTTAAAACTTATTCTACAAATACTTTCTATAATTCTGCATCCTTATGTGAGATTTACTTAGAAATCTTAAGCACATTTTTGATATCACTGATATTGTACTCCACTCTTCTTCCTGGTTGGAGTTATAGTTATTGTCATCATCTTTAGCCTCTGAAGAGCAAAAACACATTTTATTTACTTTCCTATACCCTCCCAGTGCCTAGTTTAGAGCTTTGTATATAAGATATTTTAAGAAATATAGGATTATTTAAGTCAACCTAAATAACTCATCAAGTAGGTCTAATTAATACACTTCAGGCATTTCAGAAAGTAAACACTTTAAAGCAATCACTTTTTACTACACATATACAACTAAAATTAAGATGATATATCTAGAGCAATTTTGGTTTAGGCAGTTTCAAAACTATTTTAAATAATACAAAAAACAACTATTTACACTTTGAAAATACACTTACTAGTGTGCAATAATTCCCCAACTCTCAGATATAAAGATTAGAATCAATAGATACTGTTTATAATTTTTTTGCAATGTGCAGGTTTATTTTAAAGTTGCCATTTCTGTTCATTTTTTTAACCTGACAATGACTGTGGACCTATATGCACACATCAGATAATACATAGAATATTTTATTTACCATACTGATGCTTAACTGGAGGTCAGGAAGAGCTCTAAGATCCTTATGCTTTTAAGAAACTATGATTCTTCAAGTAACAATAAATTTTGTCAAGGATGTGGGGAAAAAGGTAATACATTCATACATTTTTGCTGGGACTGCAAATTGGTGCAACCACTCAGGAAAGCAACATGGAGATTCCTTAGAAAACTTGGAATGGAACCACCATTTGACCCAGTTGTCCCACTTCTTGGTCTATACCCAAAGGACTTAAAATCAGTGACACTGCCACATCAATGTTTATAGTTGCTCAATTCACAATAGCTAGATTGTGGAACCAACGTAGATGCCCTTCAATAGAGGAATGGATAAAGAAACTGTGGCATATATACACAATGGAATATTACTCAGTTATAAAGAGAAATGAAATTATGGCATTTGCTGGTAAATGGATGGAACTAGAGGGTATCATACTAAGTGAAATAAGCCAATCCCAATAAACCAAAGGCCAGATATTCTCTCTGATATGTGGGTGCTAACTCACAATAAGTATGGGAGGGTAGGGAAGAATAGAAGTACTTTGGATTAGAAAAAGGGGAATGAAGAGAAAGGAGGGTGAATGGGAATAGGAAAGATACTAGCGTGAATCAGACATAACTTTCCTATGTTCACATATAAATACATGACCAATGTAATTCCACATCATGTATAACCACAAGAATGGGAAGTCATACTCCCATATGTATATAATAGGTTAAAATACATTCTACTGTCATGTATAACTAAAAAGAACAAATAAAAAATTTAAAGAAACTATGATTCTATATACTGATTTATTTGAGCAGAAAGCTACTTTTTGAAGTCTGGAATGTTAGCCAAATCAAGAGACATGAGTTCAATGCCTAAATTCAGCATTTTACCCTGTTAATCTTAGCTAAATCCATGCACTTGAATTTTTTTCCCATGCAGGCTCCTTTCTTGGATTTATGGATACAATGGTGTAGAGATAAAGTCTATTGACCAAAGAATCTAGCCTCTCACGTTTAAAACATGGTTAAAATGAGATGTGTGAGTTACTCTGTCAGAGATGTGATCAGTATAACACCTTTAACATGGGTTTATACCTGGGAATTAAAACATATAGATGTCTAAGAATTTAAATAGGGGCTAGTTAAGTTATGAAATGCTGGGCTTGGGTCTCCTAGTGCTTGAGGGACCAGTAACTGTAAGTTACTGTAAGCCTTTCCATTTTTTTTTCATTTTAAAAATCATTGTCCTCTCAATCATATATGCAATATTTTTCCTAGTCTAGTTGATAACTCTGCTTGCAGTAAGTATCTAGTACTTGCTGGGCAACAAAAAAGTTCAGTTCCAGTGTTCACGTGGACTCAGTGCAGATGACTCATCTCCCATTCTGCTGAGAGCCTGACTGCAAAAATATCAGGAAGCCTGTATCTCCCCAAAGAGACTAAATTACTTCCATGTTCTTTAACCTCTTATTTTCCCAAAAAGCAGTGCTTTGGGTAATAGCTACTCTGCCTCAAAACTGTGAAACAGCAGAAATTGAAAATATTTTTAATCTAAAGAGTCCTGGCCAGGGGATCCTTTTCCAGGTATGCAACATGGGGAGTGGCTCCTATGCCTTGAAACAGGCCATTTAGGGGATGATGCTGCCTGTGAAAAGTGCTGTAGGGAGACTTTGCCCAAATGCCTGCTTTGGATATGATATGTATACCTAGGTCAGTATGTAGAAATCAGTGTCCCTCAGCACTGACCAGTGTATTCACATGCTGAGTTTGCCCATGAAGGATATTTGGGACCCTTAGACAATAACAGGGTAAGATCCATGGAGGGGGACACCTTGGACTTTAGGCATCTAATCAGTGTTCTAGATGCCTCAGAATTTGTGATGCTGGGGATCGAATGGTCAAATTTTAATTTTTTTTAGCTTTTGCACATAGCACTATATAAATTAACTCCCAAGTATGAATAGGAACGTGCTATAGAAGTCATATCGTGGCTTCCAAAGGTAATGTAGTATTGAGATCCATTTAATGGTGACACGGAGTTGGTAATAGTTTTGCTGTGTTGTGACAGTCTGATCCTGTGCCTATCTGTGTCCTTCCCTCCTCAGGGCATATCTGCAGTGATGGACAAACAGAAAACATGTACTCAATTGGGTAAAGAATTAAACCATTTTTTTGGCTTAAGTTATTATTTTAGCTCATATCTTTGTTTCTAAGATTCCACAAAACTTTAGTGACTTTGAATTTTTTGGCTGTTCTTAAAGGTTTAACTTCTGCATGGTTTTAATGAATTTCAGTTGACTCTAACTGTAAGGGAACATTTTGACCCATTTCTATTTTAGTGGTAAACTGAAAAGAGGAACTGAGAAATCCAATATTGTGAAGTCAAATTTATATTTTTCTTGTACCTATTTCCATTTACATATATTTACATTCATTACCTTGTATAATTGTCACAGCAACCCTACTTCATAGGTATTTCTATGTTTATGTCACAAGCACTTAAACTAAGGATCTCTGAAAGGGGTGCTAACTTCCCCATGATTATGCTCATGCTAAGGAGTAGACCTGAGAGGTGCACACAGTCCCTGTAAGTGAGTCCAGGGCTCTTCCTGAAACACAGCTGCCTCCTAGCTTATTTCAGTTGTTCATCATACATTCACATCAGCCAGAGGGAGACTGTCTATCTGCCCCTTACTTAGGCTGTCATTCTCCCAGTGCATGCCCTTGGCCGCAAAGAAAGAGAAAGGAGAAATACTGCCAGTTACTGATCGCCCAATTGACCTGATATTCTAGAGAGAAAAGTCAGAGGCAGAACATTTAGTGTAGTTGGTTGTCAGCAGCCTGGAAAAGGAAATTTAGGTGCCAGGGTCTGACACAAACCAGAGAATCTGCAGGTTTGTGCAAGTTCAGCAGGGCTGTTGAGACTGTGGGCATGTGACTTTCTGTGACAGAGAGAGTGTCATTCAATTTCTCTGAGGAGCTTACAAGAGATTAGAGACTTGTCAGAAAATGGGAATGTTTTAAGTCAAATAAAAAGACTTAGAAAGTAGATGGACATATATAATTAAAAGAAACAAAGATACTTTGAAATCAATTTAATGAAAATTAGGCCACATTTTGAAAGGATGGCTGTGTCCTCGAGTTTGATAATAAGAATGGTAAAATGGGTCTTCTGCTTCAAAGTCATTTGAGTTGTCATTCTTTTGAGCATGCCATTAAATTAATTTAGGTACAAAAACAAAATAATATTTTCATTCCTTTCAGTCTACTTCATTTGAAACAATTTCATGGATCATGAAAAGGAGAGACAGCATCTTTTAAACAGCTGGGGAATCTATAGAAAATCCTCATTAATGTCAACTTAATGGAACTAAGTTCTATTCTCAAATTTAGTAGAAATATCGAGAAGCCTGGTACTGCCAATCTTTGTGGATGATAAAATGGAATATATGATATAATTTCCTGTCATTAGGTAGTGTATGGTCTTTTGACTTACATATTGAAATAAACAAAAAATAAAACCTGTTGGAATTTGAGCATTTCGTAGAGTCTATTAACAGTGATCAGCCAGACTAAAGAAGGGTCTGAGCACTGAGGCAGAGAAGGAAGGTATCATGGAGGGAGGGTTTCCAGTGGAATCTTGAATAAAAGATAAGATGAAGACAAAGAAATAGAAGGAAGGAAGATATAGGATAAGTAAAGAGAATGTCATAAAATAGTTGGACTGAAACTCAGGATTGTTCCAGCTGTGGGTAGCATAGGAAGACAAGTTTACATAGGAGGCACACAGCAAATATTCATGTGCTTGTTGAACAAATGTATGCATTTTATACACACTACTCATAGTGATCTTGGAAAGTTTATTGAGTTCTCCATTTCTTTGATTCCTCATTTTTAAATGAGGATCACGATATTAATTAACCTCACAGCACTATTGTAATTATGAATTCGGGCAATGTACTTAGTACAATGGTGTCCTACAAAATAAGCACTCAACAAATGTCTTGTTGTCTATTACAATTGTGGCCCCACCACACTGCTTGACACTTGCTTAATGTTTTTTGTTAAATGAATCAAAAGAAATAAGCAAAGGCAGGGGAATGAAAGGCATGTTTTAGGCATAGTGAATAACTTAGTCTGTGAGATAAGAGGGCTTAAGAGGAGCAATAGAAGATCAAATTGAAAAGGTAGTGGGGAGATTTTAGAGGTTTGATTTAGAAGGCCCAGGCCTTGGGTTGTCATTAAAGATATGACATTAATGAAGGATATGACATTAATTAAGAAGAATTAACAAAAGGAAATGTAAAATAAAAAATCTAATGGCATCTCAGAAGTAGCATCATCACCAGGAATGTAAAGAGCATAGAGAGGATGCTTACTGCAGAACAGTTTTGATTTTAAATTATAAAATCTGCTTGGTACTCACACTTTTAGAGGTCAGCTGCCTTCCACCTAGCTCAGGAGGAATAATACAGACATCTGAACCTTTCTTCAAGAATGAAGCTTTATTATTCCTTACCCATGCCTGCTCCCCACAATGAGGTCTTCTCTAATCCCATATTCTGGCCCACCGCACTGTTCTACGACAACCTCAGCTACACAGACTTCAATGATTATTTGTATTAGTCTTCACCCCTGAGTACAGAAATTCCTTTGGTGGATGTCACAACTTTCCTGTTCCCTTCTCTGTCTCCTACTGCTGCATAGTGAATTTATTCAGGGGCAGCCCTGTTCTGAATGATCATCTCTTTACTGAGAACATCCTGTTCAATATGATCATCTCTTTACTGAGATCCCTCCTCCAAACCTGACAGGGCCTAGGCATTTGTTACCTTTCTTTCAGTTTACCCAATTTTCAGCCTTCGAGGTTTTCTACAAAATGAGATTAAAGTTTGAAATTCATTCATCCATTCATTTGTTTGATAATTTAAACAAACATTCATTAAGCAAATACTGAGTCAGACACAGGTACTAATTTTTGGAGACAGAATGGGAAACAAAAATAGACACATTTTCTGCTCTTTGTGAAGCTTAGCCATTGGTTGAATAGATAGAAATGAATGCAAATTTGTAATTATGATAAGCATTTATTACACATTGTAATGTTCTTTTTGTAATTGGGTTATTTCCAGCCAAATGCATGAGAAATAATCAATTCCTTGCACACTAAAATTGATCTTTGTGCCACTTTTAAGAGGTTTATATTTTGAACTTGAAGGGAAATGTCCATAGACCTTGATGAATGATCGGGTTCATTTATCCAAAATATATTTATTTGCTATCTACTACATTCCTGGCTCTATGCAAGTATTAATGTATAGAATGAGAACAGAAAGGAATAGAACCTTGGAGAATAGAATAGGATAGAATAGAATAGAATAGAATAGAATAGAATAGAATAGAATAGAATAATAGAATCGAATCGAATCGAATCTTGGAGACTGAAAATACTTGCAGAATATCTGGAATAGGCAGAGAACTACTTTGGCATTGGAGATGAGAAAAGAGAATTTATCTGGAAATAAATAGATTGTATTAAATACTGTGGAACAGAGAAGGAGGATACAAACTGAAAAGCATCAGCAACATGAACAACTTGAAGTCCTTTGGTAAAAAATTAATTATTAACCAGTGAAGTATAGTTGGCCCTCCATATACACAGGTTCTGCATCCACAGATTCTGTTAACTGCAGATGGAAAATATTTGGGAAAAAATATGCCTGTACTGAACACATGAAGACATTTTTCTTGTTGTTTCGTCCCTATACAATACAGTCTAAGAACTATTTAAATAGCATTTACATAGTATTTGTTATTGTAAGTAATCTAGAAATGATTTAGAGTATACAGAATGTACATAGGCTATGCACAAATACTATGTGATTTTATATACAGGACTTGGATATCTGAGGATTTTGATATTCACTCAGTATTCTGGAACCAGTCTCCTATGGATCCTGAAGGATGACTATATCAACCAAATGGAATGCTTTTGTCCCATCAAGAAAAGCTATAAATGGTGTAATAGTGACTATTAGATGATTAGTTCTTATTAGATAAGGAGTGGCAAGTAGTGAATCACCAATCCCAAACTTAGAGCAGAATTATGTCTAATACCATTTTTCCCAACATTGGTCACAGTGATCCATCTATTTCTCCATTGTTTATAGTCCTGTCTTCTGCATGGTCAGTGGTTCCCTTAAGGAAATGATTCGTTTACAGTTTGAGGAAACAATGAGCAAGTAGTGAATGTGGCACCTTTGAAAGGACCAAGATGAGCAGGGGAGCACTGAACATTAGCAAATCAATGAAAGCTTACATATTTAGTATCATTTTCTTTCTGTAGCATCATATATTTTCCAAACATGATTAGGTTCTTACTGAATTAGTCTTCATGCTTTTCAGTTCAATGTCTAAATGATAGAATAATCCAAAACCAATCCTAGATCTGTTTTCTATCCAATTTCATACAAGTCACCATGGTTTCAAATTCATGTATAAATAATTCCTAGGGTTTTTTTTTTCACATGTAGCTATTCTTCTATTTGACATCTCCTCTGGATTGTCTAATTGCTCTATACTGGCAAATTCACCTTTCCCAAAATGGGTATAATTACATCATGCTCTTGCTTATAACTCTTAATGACCACTATAAATTCAATATATCCAGTCACAACTAGGACCTTCAAGGTGTTCTTCTTATCTTTCTATTTAAGAAAGTAGAAATTTTAAGGTGGAGGTTTCCTTCACTGTCTCCTACCAACCTACCAAGTTGTTGGCATTTGTATCCATCCTCTTTTGTCTTTCCTTTTTTCCCCCTACAAAGGAAAAATTGTCCTTCTTAATCTCTCCCTCTGTGTATTGCATCTCATCCTATAGCATTTTCAAAAGGAAGTAGTATTTGCCAGACAGTGTTAAATCTGAAGTGCAATTAGACAGTCCAGAGGAGATGTCGAAAAAGAAGAAAAATTACATGAGAAAAACATCCAGGAGCTCTTTATACATGTGTTTGAAGCCATGGTGGATTAGATGCATTTGGATGGAAAATGGAAGGTCCAGGATTGGTTTTGGGTTGTTCCATCATTTTGAGCTTTTAGAAGAGGAAGAAATATGCCAGGCCTGAGAAGGATCAACCAGTAAAATCAGGAATGTGGTATCATACAGTTTGAGAATAGAGAATATTAGAGCACATTAAAATACTCCTAAGTATAAGATAGGAACAGAGATGTAATTTTACATTGATTTTGATACATGAAGGTGTCATAACAAAGTACTTTCACAGGGGAGTTGGGGAGAACTGGAGATAAGGAGTGAACATTAGGAGAAGTGGAAGCAATGGTTATGAATGTCTCCTTTGAGAAGTTTTGTTGTGCAAGGGAACAAACAAATAAGATAATATTTATTGGGGAGGGTCAAAAATTTTTTTCCATACCTGGGAGATCTTAGAACACTTTGTATACTAATAAACGGAGAAGTGGGGGAGTTCGTGCAGAGATCTTCTGTTTTCCCCCTAGTCTATCTTCAACCTCTTTTTCTTTTCTGACAACTTTCCAATGATTCCTCCCTCCTCTCTGTCAAAAAAAAAAA
>JAJEJO010002403.1:308310-319660 GCA_020662805.1 Glaucomys volans | reverse complement strand
ACTCCAGGTCTCCAGGTTAGGGACCTGCACTGTGGACCATGGGGACTCCAGGTTTCTAGGCTAGAGACCTGCACTGTGGACCATGGGGACTCCAGGTCTCCAGGCTAGGGACCTGCACTGTGGACCATAGGGACTCCAGGTCTACAGTTTAGGAACCTGTGCTGTGGACCATGGGGACTCCAGGTGTACAGTTTAGGGACCTGCAGTGGTGATGTCTGCAGATGTCCCAAGTCCCCCAGTCTTTGAGTCCCACACACCTCCTACCCAGCACTGCCCATGACAGATTCTCCACATGTCCCTTCAGAGTTCAGCCCAATGTTCAGGACTACTCCAGCCCTAGGAACCCAGGTTCCCCTGCTCACTTCAAGAATAGCTGTGTGTGCCATGACTGGCTCAACACCTGCCTCATGTGAAGGTCAAAGTCGGGTGTTTGTAGGTGGAAATCACATGTGGGATCTGGGGGTCAGGATGGGTAGTGTGGCTCTGGGCCACCGAGGACCTGCATGGCTAAGAGGCCCCACGGCCCCCTCAGGTCTATTTAGGCAGCTGCCGGGCAGCCCTGCTCCTGGCTGAACCCACTGACCCTGGACAGGTGCCCTGAGCCTAGAAGGCCTGCCTGCAGCGGGTGTGCAGGCGTCAATCAGGTGGGGAGTCTGAGCTGCCCCTCTGCTGCTGAGGGGTCCTGGCTGCCCTTGGAGTGGGCAGTTCCAGATGTCGGCCGCCCAGCCCCCTGGGTGCGAGAGGTGAGGAGGGCAGAGCATCCTGGGCAGAGGCAGCCTCTCCCTCCAGCTGGCCCCGGACAGCTGCAGTCCTTCAGAGGACGCGGGAGCAACCACGTCGGCATGGGGAAGGCGGACGGGCGGCAAGCAGTGGGCGTGTGGCAGGCGGCCCTGGTGGCCTTACCGTGCAATCTTGTCGCTGCAGGACATGGTCAGCAGCCTCTCCCCCTGAAGCACCCCGTCCCATGTCTGGATGCTGGCGTTCGACCGCACTGGGATTGTCCCCTCACCAGACTCGATTTTTGTCCGCAGCTGTCCCCTCGCCTTGCGGTTTGGATGCCTATCTGCTGGTTCTAAGAGAGAAAGCAAGTTCAGACCCACAGGAGGAGGGCCAGCTGCTGGACGCTGCAGCACAGGTAGGTCAGAAGTGCTGAGCGCGTGCACACGGTCACACCACGCGACAAAGCACACAGCACAGGCGGACGAAGCCGAGCAGAGGACACGCCACGATCCAGATCATGAAAGCGGGGGGGTCAGGCAAGGGACCTCCCGTCTTAACAAAACGCTCTCTAGCAGACAGTGGGCGGAAGGACGGAACACAGCACCACGGCGCCCCCTCAGGGCAAGGGGTGTTTGCCTAACCCCCACCCTGAATTTAAAGAATATTTTTGTAGGGCTGTGGCTCCGTGGTACAGCGCTTGCCTCGTACGTGAGGCACTGGGTTCGATCCTCAGCACCACATAGAAATAAGTAAATAAAATACAGGTGTTGCATCCGTCTACAACTAAAGATTCTAAAAATCATCCCTGCAGATGGACGCAGGAATACACCCGCGATAGCCCGGGGCGCCCGGCGCAGAAGGTTTGATTTTATTTCTTGTGTTTAAACAGCAGTGACCTCCCGGAGGAGCTCACTGGCTTTTATGATCAAGGGAGACGACATAACCGCAGTGCAGTGTGCAGACAAGGCCAGGCTCAGGAGGAGGGGTGGGTGCAAACTGCCCAACCAGGGCACTGGGTTCGCCCGCACAGGGGCAGCCTGCTCAGGGTGGCCGCTTGGCACCGGCGTCCACTGTTCCCGAAGGAGCAGCCCTGGGCTTCGGTTACACATTGGTCAGGGAGCGTCCAGCAGAAACACTCAGAGAGAGCGCGAGTGTGGCTCCCACCGGCCTGACCCTCCCCTGCTCTCACCACCCAATCAGAAGCTGCACTTCCCTTCTTCCTGTAGGAAAGGCATTTCCACTCACGAACATTTTCTAGTACAAGTGCGGACTGGGCAGAAGGAGCCATGCTTTGCAGCCCCGCCCTCGGAGCCACACCCAAGCACACGGGCATGCCGGCTGTCACCAGGGGAGGTTTCCTTGAGGACCTGCTGGCTGCTGCTCTAGCCTCACACCTTCGAGCACAGGCTCGTGGGGCGAGAATATCCGGGCGTCCCCGCAGGGAGAGGTGCTGATGTAGAGGTGGAACTGCACGGTCTCCTTCAGCCGGAAGCCCCCTCGCTCCGACCTCTGGAAGATGGAGCTTCTCTGGTCGTCTTTGCTGCTGCAAGACAACAACCAACAGTCACAAGTGACACTGGCTGTGAACCGCGAGGGGCAGCATCTTCGCGCTTCCCACAGGTGGGGCTGAGGGAGTCCTCAGCACACTGGCCCAGGGAGGCCGTGCCATCCAGTGGGAGTGGCTCTTGCCCCCAGGTGATTTCAATGGCAAGGCACCCCGAGGGCCTGTGAAGACAGGTCGGGCCACAACCCACTTCCCTGAGGCGTGGGGCGCTGCTCCCATCCACGCTGCACAGAGCAGGATGGCGTGGGCTCACGCAGGCCTGGGGTGGCAGCCAGGCGCGGCAGCAGGGGCGAGTGCCTGCACCCACGCACGCGGTGTGCTGGTAACTCAGTCGCTCTCAGGACTGAGCACCGTGGGGGGACGGGCGGCCCCGGGACCTCAGCCCCGCTGCTGTCTGGAGCCTTCTGACGGCGGCAGCCCGGAGGGCTTGCCGGGTTCTGGGACTCACTTCAGGTAGAGCTCCAGCTGCGCATAGAGGAACCTGAGCAGGGAGCGCCGGGAGATGATCTCCGCGTGGCAGTCGTTCAGCGCCAGGCCACGGTCGCTCATGTACTCCCCGTTGATGCACTTGGTCCCCGTGGACACGCTGATCACCTTGGCATCCTTGACGTCTGTGCCTGGAGACGGGAGGAGGGCTGTAGCCTCACCGGAGATGGCCACCGGCACAGCGCCTGGGCCCTTCAGGTCAGCAGCACGTGAGCTGCCCTGACACCTGCCCTCAGGGCTGCCTGCACCGTGAGCCCTGCCTGCACCGGCCCCTTCCCAAGGACTCCGCCGCCTTGCCGGGCAGTGCAGGAGCACCGGCCCTGCTGGCCCTGTCCTGTCCAGGAACGCAGCACCTGAAGGGCCGGCCTGGGGAGTAAGCTCGAGGCCAGAACCAGTCACCGTGGGCTGCAGCAGAACAGCTCAAAGGCAGCCGGGTACGAGCAGCACAGCCTCCCTCGCCTTGGTGTCCGTCACTCAACACATTGGGAGGGCCCACCTGGCATCAGCCTCGCGAGAGACCTCACCACGAGGGGCTATGGCTCAGTGGTCAGTGCTTGCCTACCTGAGGAGCCCTGGACCTCACCCGCACCAGAAAAGACCCCCATGAGCTGGGGGGGTTGAGGCAGCCTCCCCTCACCACTGCAGGTGAGGGGGGCAGGGTCAGCCACCCTGAAGCCATCCTCGGGCAGCAGCCCATTCTCCCAGCTCAGGCTGCTGCCCCCACCTCAGGTGGACACTGAAGCACGGGGTCAACAACTGCTGGAGGACCCAGGCCAGCGCTGCTGCCCAGCTGGCTTCAGGTGTGGCTTCTGGCTTTGAGCAATCGCGCACAGGAAGCTGTAGAAGGCGAGGGCTGCCTCCTCCCTGGGCCTGGGCACTTGAGGGACAGAGTGCTGGCCTCGCTGCAGAGGGCACAGAGTCACAGGAGCCACCTCAAGTGCAACGTGAGGACAGGCAGGCACGGGTGGCAGCCGCTGGGACACCTGAGAGGGGCCTGGCCATGAGCAGGACAAGGCCAGCAGCACCAGCCATGGTCAGAGCAGCACAGCTCCCGGGCACCACGCTGACTCCAGGCTGCCAGGACCTGAGAGGCATGCCCCTCGGGGAGAGGGCCACGGTCAGCTGTGCAGAGAGCAGGGCTCCTCCCTGGCTGGCCAGCCCTCCTGCCTGGCCTCCGCCTGCGCTGGACTGTCCAGGCCGGGGGACAAATGCTGGGAGCAGAGGCCCAGGAACAGGGTCCTCTCCCGGCCCTGCCCAGCTAGGGCCAGGCACTGGCCCAGGATGTGACTCCTCTTCCTCAAAGTTCCCAGGATGAAGAAGGACATCAGGTTCGTTTTACTATGGAAACTTCTGGAAGAATTTGCCAGGGCTTCCCCAGCCGCCCGAACCTGCACTTCCCGTGGCCTTCCTGCTCTGGGTAGCACCCCTCCTCCATGACAGCACCCGGAACAGGAACTGCTCCAACGGGAGCAAGAGCTGGGTCTGAGGCCTCTAGGCAGGCAGAGGCCAGAGGCCACCTACAGGGGAGGACGGGGGAGCCAGGGCCGTGCACACTGGTCTCCTGGGCCGGGCCGGGCCGGGTCTGCAGGCCCCTCTGTCCAGGGGGCACTCCCTCTCCACTGAGCTGCCCTCCAGCCCCAGGGCAAGGGGCTCCCAGGCAGTTCCTGCCCCCCACACGCGAGTGCAGTCAATCTGCTGCTGGGGTCACAGGGCGTCACAGATGGACGGCCTGTCCTGTGGGTCACTTGTGAAAACAGGAGGATTGAACAGGAGGATTAAGCAGAGGGACAAGCTACCTGTGGTCATGACGACTCCGGCCAGCACCTTCCTGCGTGCATGAGGTGAGGAGAAGTTGTCGGTGAGGTCACTGAACTTACCCAGGACCAGGCGGGAGACGGCATCCGCCAGCACCTGGGGAGGGGGAGTGAGGTCAGGCCGCTGTGCGCCCGGGGCCAGCACCTCTCCATGCCCACACATGCTGCCCTCCACATGGGGACACTGTGGACCACGTCCAGCCTGGAGGACCACAGGCAGAGCTGACGGAGGGTGTTCCTCCGGAATACTCCTTGAAAAGGGGAGCCAAAGGGTGGCAGGGGCCTCCAGCTGGGAGTCCAGGCCCCGCGTGCTCCCGACTCCCTCACGTGACCAAACTGAGGCACTAGTGCCGCTGCCCACCTCATGCTGCCCTGCCCACGTGCCCCCTTGGCTACCGCTGCTGGCAACAGCACTTCCAGGGAGGGAACGGGCTCCTCTTCCGCCTCCCTCCTGGCACGGGGTGTGGTCAGCCCAGAGGGCTGCAGCTGGAAGGAGTGCTCAACCAAGAGCTCCGGTGTGGCATGGCCCTGGCCGCAGCCCTGCCCGCGCGTGAGCAGGAGCATCGGCTCGTGGGCCGCGTCTGAGGTGGGCGCCCCACAGACACCTCAAGGGGAAGGTGCCACATGTGACACTGGGGACGTCTGGCCACAGGGCGCCCTGCTCGGAGGCAAGCGCCTCTGTCAGCTCTCAGAGATGGTCTTGCTTCGCGGCTTCAGATTCATCTTGGAGACAGTGGCAGGGCTTTGGGGAAACCTGCTGGAGGGGTGTCTGGCCAAGTCCTCCACATGCCACCAACCTCACCTGTGCAAACCAAATGGCCCCGCAAGCCCCACCCCAGCCTTGCCCTCAGGAGCTGCTTCCAAAGTGCACGGCCATGCTGCTCCTCCAGAGGCCACCTTCCTGGGCAGGATGTGTCCCTGCCACTGTGCCACAGACACCAGGGAGCCCAGAGCACGAGACAGGGCAGGGGGATGAGGCTGGGACCCTCAAGGCCCGTGTGGTCCCAGGGCCCATTGGTAGTGCGGGTCTGAGAGCAGGCAAGGGAGCAGGGCCGACGGGCCGGCGACGAAGGTATAGCAGGGCACTCATGCCCGGGGGCTGGGGGTGGAATCAGCCAGGAAACCAGCTGCCAGTGCCCAGAGGGAGCCAGAGGGCCAGAGCCTGTGAGGGGCGGCTGGCCTCGTGCCCTCTGGCTCCAGAAGCAGGTCCCCTCTGAGCCTGGGTGGCTGTCACACAGAAGCGGTGGACTCTGAGCCAGGCCAGGCCACACCGTCCAGCAGCTTTACCAGCAGCCACACAGCAGCCCGGGGCCTCCTACAAACCACTCCAGGCCCTGTGGGCGGGTAAAAGGCCTCCACAGACTCACGTGGCCAACACCCTTGATTCCAAAGCCCCCTATGCCTGGGAGTAGGGAAGGCAGAGTCCCGAGTCAGGAAGCTTGGCCTGAGTGCTTCCAGGCCACCCCCGGGAAACAGCAAGGACCCATGTCCACTCCAGACAGGCGTTCTGAAACCTCCAGGCAGACAGTGCAGGTCCTCCAGGCAACACAGGGCCCACCCCAGCCCCGAGGGCCTCAGGAGACCTGGTGGAGGGCTGCGCAAGACGCAGGTGGGGTAGGGAGGACACAGCTCCCACCCAGGCCTGGATGGTAGAAGCACGCTTGGTGCCTGCAGGGCCTGGAGGAGAGCAGTGCCCTGGTCAGCCATGCCCCTCCCATGGCCGGACCCTACCAGAAGTCCTCTGCCTCCCAGGCTGGAGGCCTGTCCTCTCCTCCCTGAGGTCCCTGAGGCCCAGCCAGGCCATGCACCCTGGGTGCACTTCTGTCTGCTTCCCTAGCTGCCCGTCTCCCCTCAGGCCTGGGTGAAGACCCGTAGCAGCCGAGAGCTCTGGAGTCTGGAGTGGCACTGCGGGTGAGAGGACAGCCCAGCAGACATTCTGCATGGGGTGGGCACGCCTGGGCACCGTAGGCCTGAGTGCAACGTCCCTGCGGAGTGACTGCTGCCACCGTGGACAGCAACAGCCAGGCCAGCGACTCAGGGAACACTCAGCCAGGGGAAGAGGGAAGCCACGCGTGGCTTACGGCCACATCGGCAAAACAAGGGCCGTCCCCGCGGGCCGACGCGGCCTCTGGGTGCTAGAGGCAGAGTAGAACCACGTTCCTCTCCTAAGCAGAACCCCTGGTCTCAGACTCCAGCTGTAGGAGGTCAAAAGAAACCACACTGGATTCCAGAAGATGCAAGCCTCCTGGTCCTGGTCAAGCAGGGTGCACGCCGCCGTCCCCTGAAGGCTGGGCGTGGAATGGAGGAGTGTCCACCAGAGACCAGCAGGAGTCAGGCTTCCGAGGAGGGACGCAGGACTGAGCACTCTGGGCCTCCAGAGGAAGGCCGAAGGCCACCCTTTCTCCTTCCCTCTCAGATGCCAACCAGGGCCACCTCAGCTCCCCTTTTCTTCGTCCTGATTTATCGAGGTGGGGGCAGAGACCTCAGTGGCAGCCCATACGCAGCCCAAGCAGGGAGGAGGGATGCCGTGTGGACATTCGGGGAACAGAGACTCCTGGGCAACAGGTAGGCTCTGGAGTCCTTGTGGAAGGTCCCTCGGGCATGTGGTCCCCACTGACCCCTGCTCCTTCTCTGCCTTGCTGGGCTCCTCACCTGGAGTCTCCCAGCTGGTCACACAGGAGACTGGGACTCCCCGGACTTTCCACTGAGGTCCAGCCAGCAGCTGACCTGGTGCACGAGACTCCCAGGGGAGGGTGGAGGAGCACTTCACTGAAGGGGACAAGTCCAATGTCCGGCTCCTCCCCATCCTGACCAGGCTTGCTGTGGGTAGGCATCTTTGAGGGGATAGCGGGTTGTGACTGAGACTACCCGGGGCCCTGGAGCCCCAGCACTGGAGGCTGCAGGCTCTCCCTCACACAGCCATAGGAGTCGAGGACCGCTGCCCTCCACACTTACCAGCCCTGATCCTCCCAGGCCGAGGCCACACCCTCGTAGTGAGCCAGGTCAGGGCACCACTCCAGCCACTCTTGCTTACCTGCGGCAGGTGCAGCTGCAGCCCCTCGCTGGGCACAGGCTGGCGGGACGGTGTCTGGTCCAGGTGCAGGTTGAAGACAGTGGCCAAGGCCGACTGCGCAGCCCGAGCCTTGGCCAGCTTCTTGTTCCGGCCCGAGCCTTCAAAGAACTGGCCGTCCACCACCACGGACATGACAAAGCTCTTGGCGTGGCTCTCCCCACTCTCGGAGAGGAAGTCGTACTTCAGCCCCGGCCGCAGCTCGTTCAGGATCATCACGGGGTTCTTCCCGCTGGGTGGCGGGAAAGGCGGTGGGCCCGGGAGAGGGGGCTGGGCGAGGCTGGCGGGCACGGGCGAGGCCGACAGGCTGAGGTCCCCACTGGAGCTGAGGGACTCGTCTCCGTTGGAGCCCATGCAAAAGGGCTCCACCCTGTCGGGGGTCTCGAAGCCGTTGAAGAGCGTGTCGGGGAAGTCGGCCTGGTCAGACGTGAAGTCCGTGTGCACAGACAGGGTCCTGCCCATGGCCAGGTGGGCCTCGGAGGCGTTGGGAAACTGAACGAAGGACCGCAGGGCCTTCTCGGCAGCATGCAGCTTCGCCTTCTTCTTTGTGGGGCCGGAGCCCTCGAAGACCTGCCCGTTCACCTCCACCGACATGACGAACAGCGGCGCATGCACGGGCCCCGTCTGGGACAGCAGCGTGTACTGCAGGCCGGGCTTGATCTCGTTGAGCTGCATCAGTGCGTTCTTGGGCAGCACGGGCCCTGGGGTTTTCCTCCGCTTCTTCAGGCGGTACCTGGAGTGGCCGTTGCTGCCCTCCTCCAGGGGCCGCTTCCGGCCAGTGCCACTGCTGCCCCCACTGGGGAGCTGCATGCCCTCGCCAGGCCCAGGGGTGCTGCTGTCCTTGGGGGACACGTTGTCCAGATTACGGTTCTCCTTGATGTCAGTGCTGCTGGAACCTGCGGTGCCCAGAAAGAGTAACTTGCAACGCCTTCGTTGCAGGACCTTGTAAATGCAAAATTTATAGATTCCTTGGCCTCTTTGCATGGGTAAGTGGCGTGTGTGTGCACCTGCACTCCTCCCTGCCAGCGAGGAATGCCACGCTCCTCCAAAGGGCTTCCGGCCTCGGCAAAGCCTGCCGGCCTTAAGACTGCACTGAACGGTGGCTGACCCTTCTATTCAGCTCACCCAGGGCTTCTGCATTAAAGGTGAAGTTAAAAAAAAATAGTCCTGGGGACTGAACCCAAGGCGCTTAACCAATGGGCCACATCCCCTGCCCTTTCTATTTTTTCTTGAGACAGGGTTTTTGCCTAAGTTGCTTAGGGCCTCACTAAGTTGCTGAGGCTGGTCTTGCTATCCTCCTGCCTCAGCCTCCCAAGTTGTTGGGATTACAGGCATGCACCACCACGCCTGGCAAAGGGTAAAATTTTTTAAAAAGTTTTTCTACTGAGAATATTCTAAATCATCCAGAGACACTTTATTCAACCTCATCTAAATGTTGGACAATAAATTAATTCCCCAAAGACTGCATTAATCAGTCTGTGAAAAGGCAGCCCGTGGGCAGAGACAGAGGCTCACTCACCCAGGGGTCCCTGCTGCTCACGGGAACCCACCCCACACTGCCCCGGGCTTTGAACTGCAGCCTCTCTCAGAAGAAGAGCAACATGTAACAATAGAGTCACAAATTACCCAGCTTTTCAGTTTTAAATAGTCGACCAAGGTAAGAGACTATTTGATTCAGTGTATAAACTGAAGAAACTGCTCACATAATTAAATAAAATATTGTGACTTTCTAGAGATTTTGTGAAGGATATGGCTTTATTTCTGGTATTCATTAGATTTCCATTATAATGTGGGGCTCTTTACCTCAGAATTCTTAGTATGTTCCACGATAGAACACAACGTAAGACTGATGCTGTGCACAGGGTACGACTCCTAGCTTCACGCCTAAGTCTGGCAACTTCGTATTTTAATAAACAACTACCTGCCACGCCTGCAGAATGAGCTGTGTATCCTGCCTGGGAAGATGCACTGCACATCCCGGACCCTGAAGGCCCATGGCAAGGTGCACGGGGCTTGGCTCTAAGGGGGGATGCGGGGCTGGCCGCGCTCCCCCGGGGTAGTTCCCAGGCTCTGCGGGTGGATGTGGGAACTCTAGAGCCTCCACCTCTCGCTCTGGAAGCCGGGGACCTGCCATCCCAGAACACTCCTGGAGCCGGACGGAGGCCTTGGTGGCTGCTCCCATGAGGCCAAGCAGGGGCTCCTGTGGCCGGCACACTGCAGACGTGGGAAGGCCAGGGACACTGCCCTGCCACTGAAGCCACACATCCAGGCTGCCACAGAGCTGCGTGACAGCAGGGACCCTGGCCTAGACAGGACTTCTCTCCAGAACCCAAGTGACACACACACCACTTCTCCCAGTCCACAAAGCTGCCGGAATGGACACTAAATTTTCATTTATAACATCCTCCAGCAAAAGGCCGGTAGGTTACTCCTTTCGGAACTCAAGGGAACAAAAGGTTAAAAAGCAGAGCCAAGAGGGAATCGAGAGGTTAGTAAAGGTAGTGAGGACATCATGACTGGCATTTCACAGCTGCATCGACTGCTGCAGAGGACCATCAGCAGGGTGACCGCGTGGGCATGGGGTGGGCTGGCCTCTTCAGACCCCCAGCCTGCGGCTCGACACCCTTCCTGACAGCTGTGCCCCCGGTCTGGGGACCTGGAGAAGCAGCTTCCCGCCCAGCCCCATCCACTCCGTGCTCCCTGCCACAGAGGAACTGGCCACTGGCACCGTCTACTGAGGAGCCACCAGGCAAGAGGCAAAGTGCGGCTGGACAAGCACCTGCTCTCTCAGCACCTCTGGGACAGATGCCTGCCCCATGCCAGCTGCTGCCGTTACAAGGACGGACATCCAGGCCGGGCACTTCAGGGTTGGCTTGAGACCCCAACTTATCTTTCCAGGAAAATGATTTGGGAGGGTTCTCATCAGGCTAAGCTGCCATAGGCTCCTATGGATGGCAGTGACCTGGGCACCTGCAGGCATCCCCAGGGGGTCACCGTACCACATGGCCACAGTGCCTTCTGAAACAAGGCTACACTCGCTCTTAAAATTGTGGCAAAATTGGAAATGGCACAGGGAACCGGCCAGCAAAGCCCCATGCCTGGGTTTTGAACAGCTCCCACGGGCAAGCCTGAGGAGGACAGCAACCCGAGGAAATGCCACCGAGGGCCAATGCCGCCCTCAGGGCAGGACGCCCTGCCACACAGTCCCCACCCAGCACAGCCAGCAGCACAGGCACTTCTGAGGGCTGCTGGACTCTGGGTGGCCAGCAAGAGCTGTGCCAAGGCCTCCGCTGGGTCGGTGTGGACTCTCAGAGGTGCAGACATCTGGGTTCTAGTGGCATCAGCACTCCAGTACGAGGCGACCTGGCACCTGGGGCGGCACGTCCTTCCTCAAGACAGAGCACCCAAGTGTGAACACAGTCAGCGGAGCATGTGCATCTGTCAGCTAAGCACGCACAGGTCAGCTAACACGTACATCTGTCAGCTAAGCACGCACAGGTCAGCTGAGCATGTGCATCTGTCAGCTCAGCACGCACAGGTCAGCTAACACGTACATCTGTCAGCTAAGCACGCACAGGTCAGCTAACATGTACATCTGTCAGCTAAGCATGCACAGGTCAGCTAACACGTACATCTGTCAGCTAAGCACGCACAGGTCAGCTGAGCATGTGCATCTGTCAGGCAAGCATGTACATC
>JAJEJO010002403.1:295758-308210 GCA_020662805.1 Glaucomys volans | reverse complement strand
TACATCTGTCAGCTAAGCATGCACAGGTCAGCTGAGCATGCACACGTCAGCTAAGCACGCACAGGTCAGCTAACATGTACATCTGTCAGCTAAGCACGCACAGGTCAGCTGAGCATGCACACGTCAGCTAAGCATGCACAGGTCAGCTAACATGTACATCTGTCAGCTAAGCACGCACAGGTCAGCTGAGCATGTGCATCTGTCAGGCAAGCATGTACATCTGTCAGCTCAGCATGCACAGGTCAGCTAAGCATGTACATCTGTCAGCTAAGCATACACAGGTCAGCTAACATGTACATCTGTCAGCTAAGCACGCACAGGTCAGCTGAGCATGCACAGGTCAGCTAATGTACGTCTCTCAGCTAAGTATGTACGCCTGTCAGCCGAGCGTGCACACCTGTCAGCTGAACACACGACACTGTCTGTGTGGCCCTGCACATGCTCCTGCCTCCTGCCTGGACTCAGAAGTGTGTCCACTGCACCCATGACACAGATCAAGGTGAGGAGGGTGGTGTGCCCAGGGACATCCCAGAGGACAGTGTGGAAAGGGAAGAGCCCAGCACGAGTCCTGGCCCACCCCCCCACGTCCCAAGGAAGCTTCTGGAGCCTGGAGGCGGTAAGCCCCTGTCCCTCGGGGCAGAAGGAGTCACTGCACTTGACGGAAGCCGACTGTGCACCAGGGTCCCAAACAGCCAGGCATCCGGGTCAGTCCCAAAGGACATCTCTGAAGTGCACAGGTGACCTGAGCGCGTCACTGCCAGGACCACGCTGTGACACTCCTCATAAGCTAAGCAGACTATGGGCTGTGCACCTGGAGGCACATTTCCCCTAAAAGGGACAGCTGGTGATGAGCAAGGGTGAGAACTGGATGGGGACTGGAGCAAGAAGGCCCAGTGAACACACAGAGGTAGAGAATGCGTGGCACCGCCCGGACCCACGCAGAGCCCCAGGTGGCCGTGCTGTGTGGCGGCACGCCCTGAGCCTGGGTGGTCATCTGCTGGGCACTGCACGATGGGCCTGGGTCTTACTCATGTTCTCGTCATCTTCTATATCCATGGCAAGACGCTTTCGAGAGCTTCTGGACTGGTGGAGACTGTTTCTGTCTGAAAGACAGGAAGGAAACAACACTGAGTGTGCCCAGCAGGGAGCGAAGGGCCACTGCACCACTCTGAGGCAGAGGGCACTGGATCTGCCCTGGCGCGGCCAGCTCTGGCTCCTCGTCTCCTCACAGCAAGCCCCAGAGCACTGAGGACCCTGGCTGGGTCCCTGTGAGGAGGGACGGGGGGGGGGCAGAGCAGAGGCTGCAGCCAGGGGCCAGGCCCAGTGCCCAGGGACCTCACACTCCACTTGGGCAGTACAGGACACGAGCTGGGAACCAAGGGGGTGATTCAGACAGGGTGCCGAAGCCCACTGACCACAACCACTGGCCACAGAGCTTTCAACGGGTCCCCTGCCCAGTGACCGCCCGACTTTCACCCTGGGTGGACAAGTGGCTTGGAATAAGGCAAAGCCATGTTGTGAATCACCTGCCAAGCTTCACCAGCACTGCGCCCCAACATGGCCGGACGACGGCCACACCGTGGAGCTGGAATACCTAAGCAAGCACCCAGCCTCACGTGGCTGCAGCTGTGCCCCAGGAGAGACCCAGGGTCGAGGAACAGGCGCTGCCCTGCCCGTGACTGACAGCTCAGCACGTCCTCTGTCCAGGCATCTGACAAACGGCAAGCCTGCGCTGACGGTCGGCGGAGTCTCACCATGCTGCACTGGGAGGAGGGGCTGCAGGGTCTGGGGCACACACTGCCTCATGTGCAGATAAAGCTGTTTCACGCCTGGAAGCGAAGCCACTGCCACAGGGACAGGTGGCGTTGGCGGTCTCAGGCGTCGTATGTGCAGGCTGCGTGTCCCTCGGTGACGGTCACTTGTCGGTGTCTGTGAATCTCACTGGGTTCTGGCAGACGCGCTGCACAGAGCTAGGTGGGTTTCCGAGAAGACCCCTGAGCACAGAGCTCTCAGGGAGCTTGGACTGCCCGCCAGGCAGAGCAGTGCCGGCGCCTGGAGAGCCTGCCGTCGGGCAGACGCTGCGGCAGGGAGTTCAGCGGCACATGACTCCGTCCATGTCTTAGTGCTTCCATGACAGACAGTCAGCCCACATGGCTGAGCGGCCATCTCAGATGGGAGGTCAGAGGTGTGACTTGAAGGACGGACGCCCTCAGCAAGCTGGGGCACTCTGGGGTCTCCCAGCTGGGGCGGGCAGTTTGGAGAGATGGGGATGTAACCCAGGGCCCAGACAAGCTGGGGCGAGAGGTCAGCATGGGCCAGTGGACAAGCCGTGACCTGGCACAGCTGCAGGTTGAGGGGAGCACCAGGCACCCCAAGCACCCAGCTGGACCTCGGCCTGTTGCAAGGCTTGGTACAGGCAGGGCCCTGTCCCCGGGAAGAGGGAGAGGATGTGCCCCGCCCTCTGCCAGGCCCACCAAGAGTCCAGCCCTGGGTTTCAAACAGACATGAGGCCACTGAAAGGCACAGAGACGGGGCAGGCCAGCCAGGCCCACGCAAGGAGCCAGAGTGCCCTCTGCCTCCCATCCCAACCAGGGGCCCAATGCTCCAGAAACCTGAAACAACAACAGCACAAACCCACAGACGTCCCAGCACCAGGCTCTCTCTGGCCAAAGGACCAGGAAAGGGCAGGCAGCGAGAGGGCAACCCTGGACAGGACCTCTGCTCCAGCCCAGCCCACCCAGCCCCAGGCGGAAGGAGGACCTGGGGCTGCCGGGGTCGGACCAGGCAGAGGAGCCTCAGACCCGCAGGCTGCCACAGGCTCGTGCCCTCCCACTTCCCACCCACCTGGTGGGACAGGCCCCTGCGCTGCCATCTGCAGCCCTGAAAGGCCCTCAGCAGGGGGTGTCACGGCCAGAGGGCCCAGCCGCTGCAGGAGGCGGCCCCCCCCCTCAAACGGCAGGGCTCGGGGAGGAACCCAGTGAGGCAGGTGAGGTGCTGAGTCTGCCACAGACGGTCCAGGAGACCCCAGCTGCCGCCCCAGAGAGGCCTCAGACAGGGAGAGCCAACAGAGGCCATGGGGAAGGGCATGACCTGGAGCTGGTTCACAGTGGCCTGCTCAAGCAGCGGGAGAGAGGAGCGGAGGCCAGCAGCCCAGCACCCCGGGGGGGCCAGGCTGGCAGGATGGCGCTGGCAGGGCAGCCCAGGAGGCAGAGCACAGGCGGGCCCCAGGCAGCCACACGGTCTGCTGAGCGCACAGGGGCAGAGCACCGGGCAGCACGGCCCCTGGGAAGGGAGCTGCAGCCCCTGGACCACAGCCCACTGCACCTGAAGATTGCTCCAGGCGAGTCATGGGCTCAGTGCAGAGCAGCTTGCAGGGAGTTAGGAGAAGACCCTCTGGACCCAGGGCTGGACTAGACCTAAGGCTGGACTGAGAGTTCTCAGACTTGACAGCAAAATCACAACCCGTGATGGGGAAAATTGTCCACTTGTTCCTCACCAAAATTAAAGACGTTCATTCTGCAGAAGCGCCTGTTAAAAAATAGAGACGGGGAACCAGGCGCGGTGATGCCCACCTGTAATCCCAGCAACTCGGGAGGCTGAGGCAGGAGGATCGCGAGTTCAAAGCCAGCCTCAGCAACTTAGCGAGGCCCTAAGCAACTCAGTGAGACCCTGACTCTAAATAAAATACAAAATAGGGCTGGGATGTGGCTCAGTGGTGGAGTGCCCCTGGGTTCAATCCCTGGTTCAAAAAAAAAAAAAAGAGAAGAAATAGAGACAGGGAGAAACTGAAGACCACAGTGAGATTCTGAAAACCCAGCAGCAAAACAATCCAACTAGAGAAAATGGAAAAGGCCGGAAGAGGCGCTTCACGAGAAGACACAGGCAGCGGCACGTGGTCAGGACTCAGAAGGCTGCGTGAAGCCACGACAGCCCGGTGCTGGTGAGGACCCAGCTCCTCCAGGCCTGCTCGGCCTCTCTGGGCAGCAGTCAGCAGGTTCCAGAACCACACGCCAGCGTCCGGCCCAGCCACTGCCCTCAGGGCCTCAGAGAAGGGCTCTTGTGCAGCAGGTGGGGGACTGTCCACCACAGTGAACCCACACTGTCCCCAAGCCACAGACTCAACTCCTCAACACGCAGAGGCTGACAGGGCAGGGCAGTGCTCGCGGTGGCCAATGAGGCCGGACAGGCCTGGGGGAGGCTGTGCTCTGCAGGCATGGGCAGGAAGCCGTCCCTGCCTCCTGCTCTCAGCCTCAGCCCTAGAAGGACCCGAAACGTCTCCCAGCAGAGGTGGCCGTGCCACAGCGAGGACTGGGCTGGAGACCTGCTGCCCGGCAGAGGCCAGCTCCCCACACCTGCCCACACCAGCCTGGCGGAAGGACACGCTCAAGCCGGAGCCAGCTGGTCCCGTGCATGCTGCGCTGGCCGGCTGCTGGAGGACTCCCGGGGCAGGCGGGGACCCAAGCCCCTGAGGCCCGTGGAGGAACAGGGCGGTGACAGGAAAGCTCTACGTGACAGCAACATCCACGGTCATCTCCTGGGACCTCCTCAGGACGCCTCCTGGGGCAGGAGGTCAGCCAGCAGTGGGAGCACAGAGGACTCAGCCTCATGAGGCCCGAGCCTCCTTTCCCTCTGGTCCAGTGGCCACTGTGCCCTCTTCAGTGGGGCAGTGGGCAGGTTCTCATCTTCATGTGAAGAAACAAAAAGTCCAAATAACCAGGAAACTCTGACTAAAGAGCAGCGGGCAGTGGGGCACCCAGGCGGGACCCACAGAAGGCCAGGCATCGGATGCAGAGCCCAGGGCCAGAGCAGGACACTGCCAGAAGCTGGAGGGTCGCTGCGGTGTGTGTCCAGTTGATGCTCGAGGGCGCCTCGACTCCATAGCCTCATCCTGGAGGCTCTCCCGGGTCAGCTCCTCCTCCCAGGCCAGGGCCAGAGGTGAGGGCCATGGGGAGGGTGGGGACTGTGGGGAGGGGGCAGGGAGGGCGTGGGGAGGGGCAGGACGGTGAGGGACAAAGGTGAGGAGGGGTGGGGGAGGGCAGGGCAAGGGGAGGAGTGCGGGAGCGAGAGCGGGGACAGTGACGACCGACGACCGACGGGGACAGTGACGAGGACCCCCGCCACTCTGGCACAGCGGGGAAGCAATGGCAGCAGCCCTTCGTCCTGAGGCCAGGCGCTGACACAGAATGACGTCACTGGCACAAGGGGTCCGAGGGTCGCTAGGCTCTGACGCATGTCCCGGATCCGAGGCTGTGCTGGGTCCATCCTCACGCCACGCGCTGCTGTGCGGGTGGAGGCCGTTCCCGCGGCCCTCACAGCCCAACACCCCTCAGCAGGGCTCCCGAGGACGGTGACAGGGGCCAGGAGGACCGTGGTCAGGGGAGGGCCTCCCCGTCCTCAGGGTGTGGAGGGAGATGCTCCAGCCCCACGGTGGGAGGCTGGGTCCCCTCCTCTCGAGCGCTCACCCGGGGTTCCCCATCCCTCCTGGCTGGCGCACACAGAGCCAGGGCCAGAGGAGTGACAGCTGGAGTCACCGAGGCCTGGCCTCTGGGACACAGGTGAGCAGGAGGCCAGGGTGGGGGCCACACGGCCTGACGTGGAGGTGGCTCAGGGGACCAGGAGCTCCTGTCACAGCCCACGCAGCCTGGCCTGAGCCACCGCCGAGCCAGCGACCACCCTGACCCACGCACGTCCACGCGCCTTTCTCCACCGCTCAGCGGCGTGCCTGGCAGTGGCACTTCCAGGAAGCCACGGGAGCCCGAAGCATGGCGTCAGAACCACCGGCGCCCCAGCCTGGCACTGCCCAGGGCAGGACGGGCCATCCTCAGAGCCAGGCAGGGCACAGGAGACTCCCATGTGGGAGTCTGATTTAAGGCTGAGGGTCTCTTCTGGCCTCTGCATCGCACGTGGCGATCACGCAGACTCACCCGCCACCTGCTCTGACCCTTCTCCACGTTTCAGGGATGATGTCACCAAACTGCCTCTCCAAATGTGCTGGGGTCTCGACCGTGCCCAGGGGCATGGCGAGCCCCTCTGCTGGGGGCTCCCTCCCCACAGCAGGGTCCTCACCATCCAATGGACCAAACTGTGGAACAAGCAGGACGGAGTCCACGCCCTGCACACCGTGGCTGCCACGTGCCGGCTGCAGCGCTGCACGCCTGGGCCTCTCCCGCAGACACTCCCCGGAGTGTCTCCTCACCAGAACCGGGAACACCCCTCCTGCCGGCACCCAGCGCAGCAGCAAGACGTCCACAACCACCCAGCACGGACACCCGGGGGTCCGGGGGGCCTGCGCCAGAGCAAGCCTCAAGCCTGAGACCGGGGTCACCACTGCACTTCCTGCTGGCTGCACCCCTCCTGTGAGCACAGCGTGCAGGCTTCGAACGAAGCTGGGTGGATGGACAGGTGATGGGCAGATGATTGATGGATGGGTAGACAGAAGTATGTAGAGAGATGATGGAGGGTGGGTACAGATGGGTAGGTGGAGGATGGGTGGGTGGGTACAGGATGGGTGGGCAGGGGAGGGGAGAGGAGGGGAAGAGAGGAGAGGGCAGGGGAGGGGAGGGCAGGGGAGGGCAGGGGGGGGGAGGGGAGGGGAGGGGAGGGGAGGGGAGGGCATGGAACAGCCACAGCAGCCATGGAAGTGACCACCACCCTGCATCACCACACAGGGCAGTTCATTTGGACTCTCTGGATCTCAGCAGACCACTTGTAGGTGGCCGTGAGGGTCCAGACACCGCCATTTGCTTCACAGCCGCCAGGGATGCCATGCAAGGCATGGTCTTGTTTGTTTTCTTTTTAAGGTACTAGGGGTTGAACCCAGGACCTCACACACCCAGACAAGCTCTACCACCAAGCTACATCCCAAGCCCACAAGCCATGGCCTTTGGGAGTGGAGTTGTGCAGTCTACAACTTACACGGCTGTACACACGGCCAAGGTTATATCAGAGCAGTAACCAGCAGGGTCCGGAGCTAATGCCTGGCTCAAAGCTCCTCTCCACCTCAAACAAGCCAGGGCTTTGGACAAGTTCCCACCCTCTGGTTGTTCAGAGTTCACACCGCAAATCAGAGGACGGTTCTAGAACACAGCCAGGTCTCAGGGAAGGTCAGTGAGGACGTGCCAGCACCTCGGGGCGACCCTTGGTGCCTGCTTCACAGCGAAGCCAGCAGGGGCAGATGGGCAGCGGCGGAGCCACGCGTGGGCTGAGGGCAGAGCCTGGGCTCTTCGCCAGCTACACTCTGCCCCACCCCAGGTACATCTATACCTGTAACGGGCCACCTGACGCCTTGGCACGTCCCTGTCGCTTTGACACTTACGTGGTTTATCTTTTCCCCAACCTTTTCCCTGACCTTCTCCCCGATCTTCTCCTCCCTGATCTTTTCTCTGATCTTTGTCCTGATCTCTCCTCTCTAATCTTATTCTGAGTCACCTCTCTAAAAGCCCCTGTCCCTGCTGAGGGGCAGAGTCACAGCCTGGGGGACAGGAGTCCCCTGGGTTCTCCTTCGCCAACACAGCAATACACCTTCTTCCTTTTTCTCAAAATCGTGTCCTCCTTATTGGACTGGCACTGGGGACAAGGACCAAGATTTTGGTAGTGCATTTGGTGACCCAGGTGGGACCCGAGAGCAGCCCTGCTCCGGCTTTCTTGGGCAGGCCTGGCTCTCCAGGCAACCCCACTTCCGTGCTGAGGATGAAGGTGCTGGTGGACTTGAGAGCCGACTGCAGGAGAGTTAGGGACGGGTGAATCTGCCTGGGGTCAAAGCAGAGGAGCTGATCCTGAGTAAGGGAGGGACTGAGGGACGGTCCCAGCAGCTGCTGAAGCCCCTCTGGCTTCAGGGAACTCCTGCCTCCTCTCCCTGGACGGTACAGGTTGCTCCATCTTGGTCCACTGTGAGTAAAAGGAAACGGATTCCACATATCTGATTCCTCTTTGTGAGAACACCTGCCCCTCTTTCTGGGGTCGTCCGTGGTGCCACTGTGTAGGAATCACGGTTAAGTGGGACTCAAGAACCTAGGGAGCCGGACTCCCTTCTGACCTGTTCCAGGTTCCCACGTCTGTTGGCCGTGGCGTGGGGAATTCCCTCTGGCTGCCTGTGTTGTGGTTTGACCTGCGACTGCCCCTTAAGACGTGGCCAGCACCGCGTGGGTCCCATGGCGTCTCCTGGGAAGGGTCTTGCCTACTCAGTACGGAGGCTCCCGTCTGTTGGCATGGTTTTGGGCCTCCGCTCTGGTTGTCTCTCTCTGCCTCCTTTTTGTGCAATCCTGCAGTTGGAGTTGGTCTGCGGGGTAAGTGAGTTGAAGGGCCACGGACGGGCGTCAGTCTGTCTTGGATAAAGTTCCACCACAGCGTCTGGCTCTCTGAATAGCTCTCCAGGTGACGGTGCCTTCCTGCACTCGGAGTTGGGCTGTCAAAGGTGAAATAAGTGGCAGAAACCTGCAGTGCAGTTCTGCCTGTCTCAGAGTTCCCGTCTGTCACCCTGGTCCTGGTGGTCCTCCCTCCTCTGTTTTGTCTGTTACTGGCCCTTTAACACGTGGGCAGTGCTGCACTGATCTTACTGGTAGTCTCTCGAGCAGCGACCTTGGCTGCTGGGCCACCTACAGGGACAAGCCTGCCTAAGAGGAAGCGGGATGGGGGAACAATCTGGCCTTTAGCTGGATTAGTGCACAACCTTGACGCCGAGGTTGGTCTCTCAGGGTAAAGTCTGTGCGGGAGATTCTGCGGGCACAGGCGTCTCTGCGGGTGCAGGATGAGGGGCCTGAACCGCAGGCACTGCCTCTGGGGTGAAGGACGCAGGACACCCCAAGAAAGGGTCAAAAGATGTCAGAATGTTAAACCGAGCACCGGTGCTCCAGCAGCTTCTCAGCCTGGCCCCGGGGAAGCCGCAGATCGTCCTACTGCGGTCAAGGACACCAGCCCTAAAGTGGGGAAAAAATTCCCAGGAAGCTGCCTGGGCTGCAGAAAAATGGCCAGAGAGAACCTGGCCTCGGCCCTGCCTTCCAGCCCCTTCTGCCCGTTGAGGGCAGGGAGGCTGCTGGCCACAGGACGTGGCAGTAGCTTCCAGCACTGGCCGGTTATGACCTGGGGACAGGAATGGTCTCCCCTTCTACGATCTGAGAGGACACCCCGTTTGGCCAGGGGACATCCGTCACGGGGGCCGAGCAGTTCTTGCTCTAACCGTGTCCCATCCACCAAATGCCCGGGGAGCCCGGCAGAATAAATAACTGCCCCAGAAAGAAAAAGACAGAAACTAAGGCCAAGCTGTGCTCTGCAGGCTGCCTGCAAAGGGGCCTCAGGGAAGCCTACAGGGGAGGCCGGAAAGGGCCTCCTCCACGCAGCGCAATACGCCACGTGTAAGACAGAGGCCAAGGAGCCTCGGGCACAACTGACAGGGGACCCACTTAACGTTGGCGGCACTGTGATAACAACAGGCAGGTCGGGGCAGAAACGTCCTGTGCCCCAACCCCTGAGCGCCACCTGGGAGAGAAAAGGTCAAGCACAGCTTTTGCATAAGCTGGCCTGTCCACCCCGCTCCTGGATGGACTCTGCCGTGTGAACCACCCACGCAGGGAGCACTCGTGAGGACTGCTTCAGAACGTCGACTCAAGAAGGGATCCAAGCGTAGGAAAGAGGAAAGGAAGTTACAGGTGTGGAAATACATTTCAGTCCGGAAAATCAGAAGGTGGAAGAAACGTTTCTGGATGAGGAAGTGTTCTGTCTGGTAAAGGAATGGTCTTGGGCTGAAGCCCAAGATGAAAGAGGACAAAACTAAGGACGAAAAGAAGTCGTGAATGTCTAAGTAAGTCCGTGGAAGGTAAATCTCAAAAAGTCCGTGTTTGTGATTAAATCGGCTGTAGTGGCAGTCGTTCAAAGGGATTTGGACTGGGAAGCACCCGTATGGAGCCACGCCTGAGCCCTGCCCGCTCTTCCCTATCGAGATGATTTTCTTGTATCTGTTAGGTTTTGCTACTTGGGGAAACTAAGTCTTAAAGGAATTAGGGTTTGTGTCTGTTTTAAAGTCTTAAATGATTCCTTCCTACCTGGTCAAAGGAACAGCCATCACTCAGGTGACAACAACGTGGCGGACACCCTGAACACACTGACTAGGAATACCTATGCGTCTGAGAACTCTGTCTGTCTGAGCCTTGTCTACAAAGTTTACAAAATAAAGTTTATCTAGGTTTACTGCCAAGGTAACCAATGGTGCTGTTTTGGATCTGACATAGAAGGGCCACACTGTCCTCTGAAGACCTGTCTTACACCTGTTTGCTCTAAGTCAATTTCTGATCATTGACACTGTTTCCTAAATGCATGAGATCTAAGGCTCTCCTGAGTTTTGTTACCATGCACACCTGGGATTACGGTTACCGCACACTCTGGATTCTAAATGGCAGTTTAAAAGTTAAACTTAGTTAAATGCAAAGCTTCCAGGAGCACTTTGACAAGTTGGTTGCTCCAAACCGAAAGTATCTCTAGCAAAGTCTCAGGTTTGCATAGAAATAAAAACCTTGGCTGGTATTTATTCCTGTCTTAGATGTTCTATAACTGGATAGATCAACCTGTTGTTGATGTTGTTAATACGTCACATAGACAATTTTGTGTTACTCTTCACACTAAATTGAAATTTAAATGTATTTTTGGAAGGTATTAAGGAAATGTGTTCAGGAGAGCCTGATCCATTTAAAGGTGACATTGGAAAACACGGAAGCATTCTGCCACTTTTTCCCACAAAAAGACACTTAAAAGCTCCCTTAGCCTGTCTTTGACTCATGTTTCAGAGGTAAAGCTGTGGCACCTCTGAAGGCTTTGCCTCCCACCTTACTCCATGTTCGCACGGCTCCAAAATAGGCTAGACTTCATTTAAGGTGTGTTCAAAAGACTGATCTGCTGTGAAGATTAGTGTGACCTCAAACAAGAAGTGTCATCTATATCTAAGTAAATGTTCAAGACTGCAAAAGTCACGTTTCTTGGTTCACAGCTACTGCACAAACTGTTTTTGTTCTGTTAATTCCATTTTGTATTTTCCTTGTAAACTTTAAAACTGTTGCCTGTCAGTGTTTTGCAGAGGACTGCTTCTAATAAAACAACTGGGTTAATCTGAGATAATAAGCCACCACCTAGAGGACAGATAGTACACAATGCCGACTTCCACTACCAATACTGACCCCAACTGAATGACAGGGGTGACTGCAAAATCACAGATGTTGAAGTTATAACTCCCTCTGTAAGACTGGTGATATTGGCTGGCTGGGTGTTTAAAACCAAAAACTTGGAGACCAAAGTCAAGGAAGTAGAAGGGCCGAGGAAAAGAAGCCAACATTTTGGACCTTGCCCTCCAAGGTCAGCCAGGACCCCTCTCTGGGCCCTGCACCTCTGTTGAGTCACGGATCTGCTGACAAGGGAGATGGAGAGGACTCCAGAGAATATGAGGCCAGTCAGTGCACATTCTGCAAAGAGGAGGGTCACCGGAGACAGAACTGTCCCTGATGCTTCCAAAAGAAGCCACATATGGTCAGTCAGACCCCAACCCACCCTGGCAAGCGGCACCACTGGTAGAGGAAAGCTGAAGGACCCCGGAGGCTCTGCACACGTCCCCACAAGTGATCTCGGAGGAGGCTCAGCTGACTCTCCAGAGCAGCCAGGAACAAGTCGGTTTCGACCACGTTGGTCCTGAACACCTGGCAGGAGAGCACAGTGTGGCCTGAGCGCAGTCCTCATGGACACTTAAAGGAAGAGAATGTTTTAAAATGTAACCTGAGATGCTCGGCCCCACCAACAGTAAGGAAAGCTGGAGGCTCTGCTGGAAGGTTCTCCTGTGGGAGTGCCCAACAGTAGTGATCACCAAGGACTCTAGAGTCGGAGTCTGTCCTGGGTCCAGCGCAGCCTAAGCTCAGACCTTCCTGATGGCCTGCATTGTAACTGGATCTGTTCTCACTGATCAGAGTGAGTGGCTGTCCCCATGGTTTCCAGAGACTGGCTGAGTACGAATGGCTTCTGTGCCAACCGTGTACAGTAGCGCTTTGGGGTCTGCACTCTTGTCTTGGCAAGCTCCCCGCCCGTGCCCTGGTCCAGTCACCTCCATCTGCCACCGTGGACCTCTGGAGCTCTGATGCTGAGTGCCCGTAACTGTCCAGCCCCTCCTCGTAGAGAACAGGACTTTGGTCACTTCCCCAACTTCACCCCTTTTAGCAGAAGCAGCCTGGAGATCTTGTTGCCCACGGAAGCTAAAAATCGACAGTGGGGAAATGTGACCGGGACCACTTGATGCTTCAACTGTGTCCCTTGTCGAGTTGAAACATACATGTTTTTTTTTTTTCCAACCTTTTCCCTGACCTTCTCCTCCCTGACCTTCTCCTCCCTGCTCTCTCCTCCCTGACCTTCTCCTCCCTGACCTTCTCCTCCCTGTTCTCTCCTCCCTGACCTTCTCCTCCCTGCTCTCTCCTCCCTGACCTTCT
>JAJEJO010002403.1:258401-283683 GCA_020662805.1 Glaucomys volans | reverse complement strand
AGGAGGAGGAGGAGCTGGAGAAGCAGGAGGAAGAGGAGGAGGAGGAGCTGGAGAAGCACGAGGAGGAGCAGGAGGGGGAACAGGAGGTGCTCGAGGAGGAAGAGTGGGAGCAGGAGGAGTGGGAGGAGGAGCAAGAGGAGGAACTGGAAGAGGAGGAACAGGAGGTGCAGGAGGAGGAGGAAGAGTGGGAGGAGGAGTAGGAGGAGAGCAGGAGGAGGAGCAGGAAGAAGAGGAGCAGGAAGAAGAGGAGCGGGAGGGGGAGCAGGAAGTGCAGGAGGAGGAGTGGAAGGAGGAGCAGGAGGTGCAGGAGAAGAAGAGCCAGAGGAGGAGGAGCAGGAGGAGAGCAAGCTGTGACTCGGCACAGGGCTGGAAGCTGGCTGCCTGAGCCCACAGGGGACAGCGGTGTGGCCCCGGATGTGGGGAAAGGCACTGGGGTTCTCCCCTGGCACAGCCTCCTCACAGTGAGGTGGACAGAGGCCCAGGCACAACGTACCCGAGACGCCTGTCACCAGGAGACCTGCTTTAGCCAGCTTTTCACTGCTGCGACGAGGGCCCAACCAGAACAGCTGTAGAGGAGGAAAGGTTTACTGGGGCTCAGTGTCAGAGGCCTCAGTCCATTGACGGCAGGCTCCATTCCTCGGGGCTCGAGGTGAGGCAGGGTGTCCTGGGGAAGAGTGAGCCGCGAGAAGGCTCCCATGATGATCAGGAAGCAGAGGGACTCCACTCTCCAGCCAGAGCACACACAGCCCACAGCCACGCCCCGATGCCCACATGCTCCAGCCACACCCACCTGCCCCCAGTCTGCACCCAGGTAATCCCACCAGGGATGGAGTCACTGATGAGGTCACGGCTACGACCCAATCATCCGTCCTCCAAACCCTCTCACGTGGTGTCACGCGTGAGCTTCTGGGGACACCTCGCATTCACACCATAAGAGTCCTAGGGCCATAGTCCTGAAGGAAAGTGCCCCTGGGAAGCGGAGCAACCAGGACCAGGGGCCAAGGCGTGGGGGATGCTGATGCAGGAAACGGTAGCCCAGTCTCACCAGCATGAGCCAGGGACCCCCAGCTCCTGCACAAGAAGCCCCAGAGCGTTCCAGAAATCCAGGCCAAGTGAGGAAAGCAGCCACCCCTGCAGGCAAACAGAGCAGGGAGCGGGCAGGGAGAGGGCAGGCGCCTTGGACACAGTGTCCAGCACAGCCAGCGCTCACAGAGGCCTGGGCAACGCCCTGGAGCTACGCATCATCATCATGCAACTAACAGGACAGTTTCATCGAGAGGCACCCAGCGTCCACGCAAATAACTAACACCAGCCAGAGGGAGTAAAGAAGCTGATGAAATGAACACAAATATTTTTCCAATAATGAAAATACAGGCCAAGTGTAACACCTGTCCACAGGCCCGGCCTTGGGCAGGCAGCGAAGAGGACAGCAGAGTCAGGTCACCTGGGCACGCATCCTTGAGGACACAGGCGTTGGCGCAGGCAGAGCCGAGGGAGGGGCAGGAGCCAGGCCGCTGGCCTCAGTCTGCAGAGGTGCAGGGACCTCACCCAGCTGCGCGTGAGCTCTGGATGGAGGGCTGAGGAGGGCTACAGCGGGGTGCACGCCCCTGTGCATTGTCCAGTGGAAGCAAGCACGGCGGTGACCAGATGCTCAGAGCCCAGCGTATGCCTCTGACCACGCGGGTGGCGCACTCCGTCCACGCCGGGCTGAGCCCGGCCAGCCTCTCCTGGGGCTAGCCTGCAACGTGCGCCAGGGGCTGGCGGGTGGAGCCTGCCGGCAGACGCACGAGACTGCGTTCAGCTGCTGTGGCCACTCTACACCCTGAGACGAGAGGAAGCACTTCCTGGCTGGAAAGGAACAGGAGGTGAACTTGAACTCCAGAACACCGGACAGCCGCACGTCTGTCCGAGGCAGGAACCCAGCAGCCCACCAGCCCGAGTGCACGGGACGCGGGTGGTGCAGGTGCTCCCGCCAACAGCAGCCCAGGAACAGCTGCTGCGAGCAGTGGCCAGCAGCAGGAACCGCAGGACACCAGCTCCACCAACGTGCTCCTGAGCGGCCGGGGATGGTGACACGGCCTGGCTCTGGTGAGACGCAGTCTGTTGGGGCACGTGGCCACCACTTCCCGGCGGCAGAGCTCGAGGGCAGGCACAGGAAGCCCAAGGGTGGTGAGAAGCACCGAGGGCCTCTGACCCTGGGAATGTGGGTCAGCGGTGACCGTGGGCGTGGGCTGCCCTGCGAGCAAACGGGAGGGGAGGAGAGAGCGGGCAGGGACCACAGGGCGGGCACAGGGGTCCTGACCCATTCACAAGCCCTCTGGAAGGTGCTGGTATCTCACGGGCCCCAGGGTGCAGGGGGCCCTGGCCTCAGTGCTCGCCGAGCAACTGCAGCCCTCATCCGGCCCACCAGCTGCCCAGCCAGGGAGCGGCCCGGCTGCAGAGCCGCTTGGTGGCAGAGTGCGGGCCCCACAGGCACGCGGCCGGGCGCCATCCCCAGCTCCGCAGGGAAAAACCAAAGATCGCCAGTGTGAGCTCCGGGCAGTCACAGCCGAGCACAGGAGGCCTCTGCGCGAGGCTCGGTGGGCAAGGGCCTCGTGGTGCAGGCCTCCCCAGGGCCTGGTGCTGAGCCATTAGGCGTGCGGGCTGCGGTGTGTGCAGCGGGCGGCCCCGCGGGCACAAGGCCAGCCCCAACACCAGAGGAAACTGCACGGCATGCTGTGCGGCCCACCTCCAGGAGGCAGGACATGCCTCCTCTGGTCAGCACTGCACCCGGAGCTGCCTGCTGGGCCTCCGCACACGGCGGCACAGGGCTCGCTCACACCAGCCGCTGCCACAGGGGAGGGCCCGCAGCAGTGGACAGCACACAGGGGACGGCCGGCAGCAGTGGACAGCCCACAAGGGACGGCCCGCAGCAGTGGACAGCCCACAGGGGACGGCCCGCAGCAGTGGACAGCCCACAGGGGACGGCCCGCAGCAGTGGACAGCCCACAGGGGAGGGCCCGTAGCAGTGGACAGCCACAGGGGACGGCCCGTGGCAGGCTTCTACCCTGCACGTACAGCACAAGCTCCTCGTGCAGGGGACGTGGAGGTGACCCCAGGTGTGGAACGCACACGTGTCCCCAGCCTCTGACTGCAGGAAGAACGGTGAAGACCCTTTGACAACAAGCCAACGTCCTCGCCCCGTCTCAGGGGCAGGCTGCCTGCTGGGAACCAGGCTGCGGGCTCCTGGGCCGCCACTACGATGCCAGGCGCTGTGGAATGTGGCCCTCTGCAGAGCAGATGCGCAGCACCTGCCGGGTTCCAAGGAGGCAGAGGAGCAGGACTCCATGGGTCTAACTAACACAAAAGGAAGACGTCTCGAGTACGGAGCTCACGTAGAGCGGCGAGGCTCAGGGCCGAGGCACAAGGGCGGAGGGCAGAGGTGCAGAGGTCTGCCTCCGCTGCCGGCCAGGCGCTCGGGCTGAGAACACCAGCACCCGGACCTCAGGCTGGGCAACACTGCCTGCCACCCTGACCACCTGGGGCCAAGAGCAAGCCAGGGCTCAGTGGGCCAGCACGGCAGGGACTCCAGAGCCAGGAGCCCCAACCAGATGGGCATTGGGATAGATGTGAACCCTCTGCTACAACTAAGAGAGGAGGGCAAGTCCAGACCACCAGTCCGCACGTCTGGGTGGAGCACGGACACTGCCGGCCACCAGAGCTGGTCCCCTCCCGCTTCCTGCGCCTCCCAGGCAGGAGGATCAGCCCTGCTTGCAAGGGCCCCAGTGACTTGGGACAGGGGCGCGTGCCCACAGCACTGCTTGTTCTAGGCAATGGACAGGATGAAAGCTCAGGTCCACTCTGTCCAGCAGCCAGATGTCAGCCTCTACCCAGGACAGCACGACCCATGTGTCCCAAGTCACGCACAAGGCTGGTGGCTACCATTTCAGATGCCAGCGCCTCCCCTACTGGCTCCGGGGCCACCTCAGCAATGCTGCAGCACACCAGCTACTGCACCGAGGAGAGAACCAGGCCCACAGCCCACCCACCGGGCAGCATGTGGCTTCCCCTCCGTCCGTGGAAAGTGCCACCCCAAGAGTTGCACGGTTACCTGTTCTCATCAGAAAGAGTGAGCAAAGGCTCTGGGGTCTGAGTCCTGGGGTGTGGTGCAGGACAGCCTGGCCACCATGCAGGCCTGGGGTGTGGTGCAGGACAGCCTGGCCACCATGCAGTAAGAGGCCACACCTCCCTTCTGATTGCTGTCTTGCCCCATGTTCGGGGCCCTGCAAGCATCCTGGACCCGGTCCAGGGGCCACAGGTCCAGGGCCTGCTTTCTACCAGGCCCCGCCCAGGAAGCAGTTGTCCCCTAGCATGGCAGCTGACAGGTGCACAGGGGGCACCCACCGCCAGCACACCCACCGTCGGCGCAGGTGTCCTGGATTTCTAAAGGAACCCCAGGGCCTCAGCATGTGCTCAGATCCCCTTCCATGTGGCTCTCATGGCAAGAACGTGTGGCCTTGCGTGCTCACAAAGCCAGGCCCAGCAGTGACTTCCAGCCTGCAGATCCAGAGAGGAGCCACACAGAAGTGACCTTCGCCCTTGTGGTCACAGGGCTGCACCATGGAGCTGCATCCAACAGCTCCTCAGTGACCCACATAGGCACACCAGGCAGCGGGGCCACCACTCCCACCCAGAGCCTGTCAGCCTGTCCCAGGCCTCCTGCACGCCACGGCTGCCCACATGCCCGCTTCCAGTGCTCTCAGCACAGACAAGGAAGGGAAAGCTCACTTCTCACAAGATACTTACAAAGTTCAGGTTCCCATGTTACCCACACAGCCCCAGGGAAGGCCTACAAGCCAGGCGGGAGGAGTGAGGGCCCGTGACCTGGGCCGTCCAGGACCTGCCCCATCCCTTGTGTCGCCCAGGGGTAATTATAATCACAGGCCCTTACACTCTTCAATGTGTTCCTGTTCAGCACCTATTTGTGACACAGCCCATGACCCCCAAATGGAGGCAAGAGCTGAGGTCTGCAGAGGCTGCTGGCTCCTCACACCAGGGAAGCTGGACCACGAGGAAGGTGGTGGCCCTTGCCCACCCCTTTATCTCCACCTGACTGGGCTCAGCAGCACCAGGACCTGCCCCTGCCCCCACACCCTGCAGCTCCTCTCAGGAGAACCAGGGGGCAAGGCCTGCCCCCAACGAGAAAGGCTGAGGAGGCACCCAACCAGGGACCCTCCACACGTCTGTGACCTGCATACGACCTGTGAGTCCAAAAAGGCCACAAAGCTGGAACTCAGAATGCAAGTGGCAGGTGATGCCCGAACCTCCCCGCAACAGGGGCTGGAGCCCGCCAGACAAGGTGGTCACCCAAGTCCCCTGGGAGGGCCCAGGGCCAGCACTGCGAGACCCTGCCTCCAGATAGAGAAGTCCAACCTCTCACCACAGCTGTCAAGGCAGTCTGGGCTCCCACCAGCACCCCGGGGACAGAAGGGTGTCCGCAGAGCAACACCAGCGTCTGCAGTGAAGAGGGAGGACAGACGTCCCGCCCACCTGGCCGGTGGGGCGGCTGCGGGAGCCCCTGCCCTCAACTGCACTCGGCTCTGCCTCCCACCCGGGGGAGCCTCAGCCCAGAGGCTGCGGCTCAGCACAGGATGCCCCAACATGCTGGTCCGAGTGCCAGGCTGTCTTCCAGGGCCCCTGCTGCAGCCAGGACTCAGGAAAACAGTCACACTGCCAGCCAGCTGCCAGGGACAGGCAGAGGCACAGGAAGGGCAAGGAGGGACGGCTACACCCGAGACCCTGGACTCAGACACCCATCTCCCAGCCCTGCCCGTAGCAGGGCCACTAAGGGACTCACAGGGCCCCGCAGACCTGCTTCTCCCTTCCTTACCTCTGCCCGCAGGGCACCGGCAGGAGCCCTCCACACCACCGAACGGCTGCACGTCACGGGGCTTCTTAATGGCATGGGAGGGCCAGGAAGAGACCTGTCCTTGGGGAAAGCAGCTCTGGCCTCCATGGCCTGCCTTGGGGAGGGAGTGATGAGCCAGGAACTGGGTGAAAACCGGTATCCTGCATCTTAACACCCCCATGAGTCCTGCGGCGGGTGGGGTGAGCGTGGGGCCAGGGACAGACAGGAATTCCCTGCGCCTGCTGCCCAGTTCTGCTGTGGACCTGAACCTGCTCACAAAATAAAGCCTAAGTCAGACATGGAGGCGCACGCCCGTAATCCCAGCAGCTCGGGAGGCTGAGGCAGGAGGATCACAAGTTCAGGACCAGCCTCAGCAACTTAGCAAGGCCCTAAGCAACTTAGTGAGACCCTGTCTCAAAATAAAGAAAAAGCTGGGGATGTGGCTTAGGGACAACTTCCCAAGGACCAAATAAATAGACCATTAGAATGTTAAAAACAGGCCCAGCTTCAGGCCAGGAGGCAACACACACTCAGGTGACAACCCTGCTGCCAGGTGGCCAGGGACCAAAATGGCCCCAGCAGGGCCAGCACCCAGGGAGCCTGAGGCAGGAAGGCATCATGTGGCCTGTGGCCCGGGACTCGGCTGGGCAGGGAGCAGGAGGGGAGCTGGCTGCTCCCTCAGCTCTGGTGCCCATGTGCATGGTGCCTGCCAGCAGGTGGCCCAGCAGCAAGGGGGAGGGAGCAGGAGAGCCAGGGCAGGAGGGCCCGCAGCGAGGCGGGGCCACCACGGGGAGCAAGGGAGAGGCCAGCTCGCCAGCGCTGGCTGGGGGAGACAGACGCCTGCAGACCTGAGACGCCAGCAGCTCCCCGAGACCGGGACTTAGGAGGGGGCCGACGTGCACCCAAATAAATCCCCTCCCCCTGCCCTCGAAAGGAGTTCCAGGCCCCAGGAGCCGAGGCTCCCGCGCACAGCCCTGTTCAGCTCAGCCTGAGGGGAGTGAACAAGGGAGGCAGCTCCGCGCAGGAGGCCTCGGGCCACGCCGCAGGCCCCAAGGCCTGGAACCACCACCTTGGCAGCCGCCAGCACTGCTTGCCAAACCAGCTGGAAACAAGGAGATGACAACTAGGTCACAGAATGGACAGTGACATTTTCAGGTCTGCTCCATGGCAGGAGCCGAGCCTGCCCCCGGGTTGACTGCCCCGGGTTGACTGCCCCGGGTTGACGGCCCCTCCGCATGCGCCTTCTCAGCCAGGGAAACAATGGCCCAGAGGAAAGGCTGCAGCAGGAGGCCGAGGCTAAGGGCACAGGAGGCCAGAGCTCCAGGGGCTCTCACCTGACTCCTGACCACTTCCAGGAGGCCCAGTGAGGACAGGGAATCCAGGAACCACAGGGAGTGTCCACCGCAGGAGGCCAGGGAAACCAGGAGCAGACACACTGGCCGTGCTTAACTGAAACCGAGTGTCCCCGGAGGCACCCCAAAACCCTGGCTTGGCCCCCAGACTCGAGAGCCAAGGCGCGTCCCTCGTGCTTCCACAGGAAGGCAGCCCTCCGTACCAACTGGGGACACAGCACAAGTACCTGTCCGCCCGTACCAACGTTCCCCAGGTGGGGACGTGCGCGGCGAGGACAGGCCAGCCACCAGGTGGACACGTGCAGGAGAATAGCACAGGGCCACTAAGGCCAAGTCACAGGACAGATGGAAGCTGCCCCCAGTACGTTCAGCCAGGGAGCTGGTGACAGGCCAGCAGTGTCCCAGGACACAAGGCACGGCACTCCCAGGGCACGGAGGATGGTGAGTGTCGCACACAGGCACCCCCGCCCAGTGGCCGTGGCTCACTGTCCACAGCAGGAGCGGGAGCTGGGCAGTGTCCAAGGAGTCCGGGCCTCCTCCGTGCAGCACACCCCCTCTACCCAACCGCAAGTCTGGTCTGTCGAGAACCCTCCGGCCGTGCCAAGAAATCCAGGGGGCACACGGCCACCCTACAGAGGGCAGCAGCGTGGAAGCACTGAACCTGACACCTGCCAGGCTGGGGTGAGGCGTGGGCCCGGGGAGCCTGGCAGCTGGAGCCTCCCTGCAGGGCAGCGGGTGGAGGGCAGCTCAGGTGTGCAGCGTAGGAAGGGCTCAGTGCCAGCACCACGCGCTCAGGGAGCACTGCCTCCTGGGCAGCGCGGGACACGGGGCCCTTGCTGGGGTTCCGAGCCTGCAGTGCCGTGCCCCTCGGGAGCAGCCCAGGACGCAGGCACACAGGCTCCGTGTCCGTTCAGCTTCTGCCATTTTCCCATGGGATGTGGGGTCTCCCTGAGCGCACAGATGTCCACACGTTACACAGCCTCGCGACGGGTGTTCTCGCAGAGCTTTGGCTGGGAAGTTCTTGCTGCGAGGTCTTTGGCTGCATTCAAGTCTGGCCATCCTTCCTTCCTCCAACCTGACCCTGAGCCATGCCTTCTGAAGGCTTCCTCAGTGCCAGGCCTCTGCCCACCTGGAGCTCCCTCCCAGGACTGTGCAGTGTGGACCCACAATGTCCCACTTCTTAGAAGCCCACCCAACCCAGCAACGTGCACCCCATCTTTGTCCTACACTGGACCTCCACTCAGCCTGGCACATTGCTGGACACTCTGTTCCACACATCTGTCTGGGCATGCCACCATCGGCCACTGCCAGGTGTGGACACCCAGGGCTCACTTCAGACAGCTGATGGGAGGTCCCGGGCAGAGTGTGGTGTGCCCTCCCAGGCTGGCTGTGCGATGTGGCTTCGGGGGGCCAGCTGCCCGGGATGCTGCCTTCTTTTCTAAGCCTTGGGTATCCCACCCGCGTGGTTTCCTATTTCAGTTTTGGAATCGACACCTCCCCCACATGCCCCAAACTGCCCCTGTGGCTTTCGTACTTCTCCAGGCTTCAGGTCACATTTGCAAATCAACTCAGACCAGCGACCAACGAGCAGCCGTCCAACAGTCCCAGGTGCCTCTGCTCTGCTGTGGCCGCTGCGCCCCTTCCTCACGGGGGCTTTGAGCAGTTGGTGTCCTCTGGGCCCAGCAGTCTCCACAGCTGCGTGGTCAGTGGGCCAGCCCTTCCCTAGCATCCTCTGCCGGCTCTCTCTGCGCCCGAGAGTCACACTGACATCTGGGCTTGGTTCTGGCTGCCTGCTACCCGGGGGCTCACCATCAGCCTTCTCTGTCACGACGCCCTCGGGCTGCACCACCCACCGGCCACCAGTGCCACCCAGGGGACACAATGCCAGCGGGGGCAGCCTTGCCTCTTTCCCACATCTGGTGCCTATTTTGTCTGTCCTTTACTCAACCTGGCCCTTGGGGACATTGGGATGGCCTGGGGGAGAGGACGGCATCCCTGATGTGGACCTGCGAGCCTCAGAGCCCGGCAGCGCCTTCTCTACCTCTCGGGCCCACCCTTGCGGGTGCGCCTGCAGCAGGAAGAAATGAGGCCTCGCCTGGGCGGGGGGCACTGCCAGCTGGAATCCAGGGCAGACAGAGGTCTCTGATGTCTCACGAGACTGGAAACGAGGGACGTGGTTCCGGACCTCGTGGCTTCCGCAGGGTCCAGGGGCCACAGTTGACCTCGCCTACCACCACAGGTGGCATCTTCATGGGACACGGTCCCCGTCGCCTGTGTGCCACCCCGGGACCCAGCCTGTCACAGATGGTACTGAGCTTGTTCGTGGAAGTGACGCTGTCCATGATTTTTGAGTTGCTGCCAAAAAAACACTTTTTAGCCATTTGTTGTTTTGATGAATCCAGAAGTCACCCACGTGGGGACAGTAAAGAGCACCAGCCTGCAGCTCCCCTTGCCCCCCACGGCCTGGAAGTGGCACTTGCCGGTGACGGGCCCTTGGACAGTGAGCCTCCTCCTGTCCTCGGGTCACTTACTGCGTAGGACAGACACAACCGACACAAGCGGGTGAAGGCGGGGCTCGCCTCCCCACGAGGCCAGGGCCACCTTGACCCCTGCAGAGGAGCTTGCTGCCCACCCAGCAGGCAGCCCAGCCCAGCAAGAAGGGTGCCAGCACTGAACCTCCCTGCAGCTGAGGAAGCCGTTCCAGGGCACTGGGGCAGCAATGAGGGAACAGGGAGAAGCTGGGAAAGGGAAAGAGCAAACAGCTGGGGAGCCGGGGCCCAGGAGTGGCAGCTGGGAGCCCCTCCTGCACGGCTCCCAGCGCCGAGTGGCGCAGCAAGACAGGCCGCAGCCAGGAGCACTGCAGACTGCCTCCTGGACAGGGTGGGCATGGGCGGGCGAGCAGGCACCTCCGCAGACGGGGGCCCCATTTCCAGCCCCATCTCCCGAAGCCTGGCGCCTTCACGGAGCAAGCTGCTCTTCCTGAACACCTCAGGTCAAAGCAGAGTCCACTCCCGTCCCACTGCAGCCTTACCTCCCACAGATCCCGTCGCCCAGGTCAGCCACAGCCCCACAGCTTTCCTGCAAATTCCAGAATCAACAACTCATGAAGTTTTAATTGGGCTGTTCTGAGTGGCAGAAGCAGTCCTGCACCTGGGAGGTGGCGGGCCCCTGTCCAGCACACCCGCCCTGCACGTCCGCCTGCGGGTCCCCGGGGGCCCTCTGGGCTGTGACTGGTCCCATGCTGCAGCCTGCCCCGCTTCCTCCCACGAGGTGAACTGTCCTCGGACATCATCCCAAGGCCATGCAGACAGACCTCCGAGAGCGTGCAGGACACCCGTGACCCCTCCTGCGGTCTGCAATGCGCACTGTCCTGCTCCACAGTCCCACATCACCTCTGTGCCTATGTGATGATGAGGCTCCATCACAGGTGTCTGCCTGTCCGAGAAGGAGAGCCACCTGCGGGCCTCCTGGAATGTCCTGTGACAAGGGACAAGGTCTACAGTGGTACGAAGCAAACGTAAGAGAGCACACCGGCCCAGAAGGTCAGGCGCTCCTTCTTGGCAGTGCTGGAGGCAATCCAGTGTCTCCTTTAAGATAGGATCAATTAACTGATCCGAGACAGTCCACGGCTGAGAGGGAACAGATGGGGACCAGGGAAAAGCAGGGCAAGACGGCAGAGCAACAGGCCTTTCGTCTCTGCCATGACCTTCAAGGCCAAAAAGAAACCCAGTTCCTCCAAAAACCAGAAACCACAGTCAAACCCTAAAAAACAGAGGATCCGCAATGCACCCAGAACTCAACGGAAGAGTCTCTCGGGGGGTCCACCCTGGGCACTACTACTCTCTAAACTGCCAACCAGGGGTTGCCCGACCCTGCTCGGCAACTTGGCAGGGGGACTTGGCATCTCATTTGGGAGCACCCTGCCCAAGGAACAAAGTAGACGATTCCTGTCACTAGGCCAAGACCCCACTCTGCAGTCAGCACACCCCAAGACCTCCAGGAGTATGTGGAGTGGCGAGTGTGAAGACCTGGGTGCCGGAGGGCAGGTGGCCAGGACAGCAGGCGGTGGCCCCAGGCCTGCCCATGAGTTGCCAGGAAAGGCCCTGCTGGCTACAGTTCCCTCCCATTCAAACCTGCTCTGAGCCTTCAGCAGCCCTGCAACATGGGCTCCGTCTGCTCCCAGCAGAGCAGACCACCTGACCTCACCAGCAGCGACGCCTGAGACCTCCACGGGGCCTCTCCTCGCAAGCCCCCAGTCCTCCCTGGTCTGTACCCCGCCCGACCCCCACACATCACCACAGGTTGCCCTGCATGGTCTGGGGGTGGCCTTGAGTACCGGGTGTGGTTAGCCTGGGCTGAATGGGGCACATCTGGGGCACATTTGGGTCACAGGCACTCTGGTGACGTTAGGGGCTGTCCAGTGGTTGAGAGTGGCAAGGCCCGGATTCTGGAGTCTGCCGGTGCGGGAGGCCTACAGAGAAGACGCCTGAGGCCCACCAGTCTAACTGGTGTGGGGTGGCGTTAGCTTCAGGAAAGATGGGGGAAGACCGGGCCAGAGGGGATGCCGTGGTGTGCTTCAGAGTGTTTCTCGCTGCTCGCAGGCACCCACGTACTCGGCTCACGTGTGTGTGTCCCCCAGGCACAGCAGCAGCCCCTCCAAGGAGCCCGGGCTCTCTGTGTTCTGTGTGCTGCCTTGGATCCACCCGCTTCCTTTTAACAGCCCCCAACCGTCCTGAGGAAATGACTTCCCCTGGGTGTGGACCGGGTGGGTCTGCTGCAGGGCGTGGGGCTGCCCTCATCACCATCTCCAAGGAGTCAAAGCTCATCTTAAATGCTGTGCGGGCACCAGGCAGAATTCACAGCGAGGCAGGCGACACCGGAAGTCGATTCACAACTGAGGTGAAGGCACGCCGCTCCAGCACAGGTCTGCAGAGAGGCCCACGGCTGCCCCTCTCCCCGGGGCTGCAGGCTCGCAACATGCCCAGCACTGGAGGAATCCAAGGGTCCAGTCACTACCAGGGAGGCGCCAGTCTGCCTGGGAGAAAACCTTGAAGCTGGGAACAGGAACTGCCACTCCAAAAGTCAAGGAGGGCTGCGGGCTGGGTAGCAGGCTGCCTGTCCCTCCAGCAGAGGGCGCGAGCAGCACACGCAGCAAGCTCTCCAGAGCGGCAGGGAAAGTCACCGGGCAGGACACCTACTGAGCAGGACACCCCAAGGCAAGGAGCTCTAGGGGGAGGTTTTAACCACACCTGCCCCCAGCTCTGCAGCTAGGACCAGACCGTAGCCAGGGTCGGTTGAAGGCAGAAGGGGATTCCATGGGGGATGGGGCAGGCGGCCGCTGGGTAGAGTGGGGAGGACCAGATGATCTAGGAAGAGTTTGGGCAAGCAGGGAGGACTAGGCTGGTGAGAACGTTAGCCTAGGGACAGGGCCCAGTAATGGGGACCAGGGGGGACGGGGTGGTAAGGACCAGACAGCCGTGGGTGGGGCAGGAGGATCTGGAGATCCGGGAACTGGAAGGGCAGGGCGGGAGGACCCAGCCTCAGGGCGAAGACCAGAAGGATTGCTGGAAGGGTGGGGAGGGCCAGGCCGGGGAGGGGCAGGGCTAGCCTGGTGGCAGAGACTGGACAGTCATGGGGGCGGGGCTGCGGGTAGCCTGTGGGGAGCACCAGGAAGCCGCAGGGCAGGGAGGACCCAGCAGACCGCAGGAAGGGTAAGAAGGACCTTAGCCGTGGGCGGGGCGACGGGGCGAGGGCGGGGCCTCCCAGGAGCTCGAGGCAAGCACAGTCCGCGGTCCCTGGACTGGCGGTTAACATCCGCCAGCAGGGTTCGGGCCAGGACACAGCTGCAGGACCTCGCTGTACAGGACCCCGAGAGGATCACAGGACTCCGCGGACTGGACGCTCCCAGCAGCAGCAGAGCCGGGTGCCAGCGAGGGGACAGGAGATGGCCCAGCACACGGTCACCGCAGCCCAGCCTGCGCTGGCGCTGCTGCTGACCCTGCTGGTGTTGCCCGTGCAGACCCGCTGCGGGACTCGGCCCACCGAGCCCACACCGGCCCTCACCCCAGGCGGCAGCTGGTCTGCAGACCTGCCCACGCTCAGCATGGCGCTCCACACCCGAGGCCAGCATCCCGTGGCCGGCCTGCTTATCCTGACGTTCATGCTGGTCCTGCCACACGTCCTCGGCTAGGGCGCCCCCTGCCCGACCTGCCCAGCCTGGCCACAGTGCGCCTGGACCGCCATAGCCACCAGACCACACCAAGGGAAATGCGCAGGCAGAGGACCCTGCCGCTGAGTGGGGACCTCTGGACTCCTGGGAGGAGGGAGAGAGGACCTCGTTCGGAGCCGGGTTTAGGAACTTGGGTGCCTACAACTCTACCTCACGAGTCAAAAGATAACTTACCTTTGCTCTAGTTCATTAAACTTAAAAAGTCACCTCCAGCCTGCTCCAGAGCCAGGACCTTGACCCACATAACCTTCAAATGCTTATGTTTCCACGTATGTTGAATAGTTTTTCAAGTTAAACTTTTAAACATTTAAAAATCTTTATCATGAAGGAAAGAAAAGTAAATCAAATATTTGGAAAGGGAAGACTAGAAGCTTGCTGTACTAAGTTCACATGAATTTTACATTTGACACTATTTCTATACCTGTTCTCATCTTTACCTGTCCACACTTGCAGTGCCTATATAACTGTCCTTAGGCAGGACCTGGGACAAAGCCTCAGGTAGCTTCTGGAAGGTGAACCTCCATGCCTCGTAGCACCTAGTCTCCTCCCACATGGTGCCCAGGACCTGGACGGCTGTGGGTCTGGTGGGTCTGGGAGACACCCCAGAAACAGACCCGCCCCTTCTGGGAATGTGGTGCACCCCAGCTCCCACAGTTGGTCAGGGTTAGGGTTGCACACGTTCAGTATGATACTTTGATTTCTGTAACTGGAAATGATACCGCTGACCTGCACCCAACACAGAGGGCACATTACGCTTCAGGAAGCCCAAAGAGCAAACTGCAGACCCTGATTTGACAGGCTTTCCACTCAGCATTAGAGGATGACCAGTGCAGTCTCTGATGAAAATAAGGCAGACACTGCCGTCCCAGGGGAAAGCACACCCTCCGCAGCAACCCTGAGGCCTCAGAGCAACATGGAAGCACCGGCCAGCTGAGAAATCCTGAGGGGGGCCTGGATGAGGGTGCCTGGCCGGGACAGGATGCCAGGGTCCATGTCATCCCAGAAGCCCATCATGGCTCTAGCTGCCCCCTCCCCCGCTGGCTGGAGAAGGGACCACTGAGGTGTGCTCTGTGGGGAGACCCTCAGTCCCACCAGGGAGCGGTCAACCCTATCGGGAAGGCCAACGACAGTCCACGAACCCCAGTGCCAGACAGCCCGCCTCACCCCCAAGGCAGAGGGTACTGGGCAGGGAGGCTGTGGGAGGGCAAGCACGGTGCACGGGGGCCGTATGGCAGCGAGGGCCAGGCGCTGGGACACTCTCAGGTTTCTAGCTGCTGATGAGTGCTGGTGACGTTCGCTGCAAGAAAAAAGGCTGCAAATGCAGGACAGGCAAGTTCCAGTGTCAGAAGACGTGGCCTCAGAGGCAGGCAGAGCCCACCCGGCTCAAGACGGGAAAGCAGAGTCCGGTGCCTGGTGTGGCCCTGTGGGCAGTGCTGTCCAGACCAGGCTCACTGTGCTGCCCTCCACCACCAAGCAGAAGTCAGAGTCCCACCAACCCTGTCCAGCCACAGGTGCCACTGCCCCCACGGTGGACAGGCCAGACCAGGGCTCCCACACATGCCTACAAGCATGTCCAGTCCCCGTGGTCCCCAGCCGCCAACGGCAGCTGCTCAGCCAGCACACGTGACCTCTCCACAGCTCTGCGTTCACATCTCCACCCTGGGAACAGGGGCTGGTTGGAGGGCAGGGCAGAGGGGAGGCCAGTGACCCAAAGCCCGCAGGGGACCTAGGTAGGGCCCACCCACGGGGCCACAGAAACCCTGGGGGCAGACAAAGCACGGGTCACTTCACCACGCACACGTACGAGTCCTATCTGGTGGCACCTGCACCACCAAACAGGTGGGGTGGGGATCCCCCTCCCCAAATCTGCAGCTCAGGAGCGTGTGGCACTCATCAAAGTGAGAGTTTTCAGAACACAAACTCAAACTGCGTCCAAACGGAGCTCACTCCCAGCCTCTGGAGCCACAGTGTGCTCCGTGACAGATGTCAGTCAGATCCACGCAGGCGTGGCCGACATCCACAGCCCGCAGGACTGCACAGAAAGCCTCTGGAGGGGCTGTGGCTGGTGCACACCCAGCATGGGTGACGCACCGGGTCGACCCTCACACCACACAAAAATAAGTAAAATAAAGGCACGCTTTTCGTCTGCGACTGCACAAACGATTTTTTTAAATACTTCTGGATACTTCTGAGCAAATAATAGAGCCTATTTTATTTCTCAAAAATCTTACTTTTTCAATACAAAATCACCAGAAAACCATTCATGAAAGAAAACATGACATCCACACACACACACTACCTGTAACTGGGACAACACAGACAGCACAGAAAGAAACCACCGCTCAAAATCCTAGGAACCAGAGCACGTGGTACAGCCACAGAAGCAATCGGACAGGTCCCAAGTTGGGGACGACCCCAACCAGTGACTAAGCACCTACTGGGGAAGACCAGGTCAGGTGAGCAAGTGGCCACAGTCACCCTGATCTCATCAAGCATTCCTGACATTCACTCAGTGCCCACCCAAGGTCACCAAGCCCAACCCTGAGGTGCTCCCTGAGCAGACTCAGAGGCCTGCAGGACCCAGGTGACTGGGCTGGACTCCACCCTACAGCGCAGAGAGCCCTGGCGGCAGCAGGCAGCACACCAACCCTCAGCCAGAGGCTGCACTGTGGCCTCTTCCACAGAGGAGAGCAGCGCAGGAAGGGAGGCCCAGGCAGAGGCCGCTGAGAACTGCTCCCACACACGTGGCAACAGGTCCCAGAAGTTCCAGAACTTTCTAACTCCCTGAACCTTCACCAGACAGGACAAGAGCTAGTTCCAGAACCACAGAGCGGCACACAAGAGGCAGCAGAGGAGCAGTGTCAGCGGGCACGTGGTGCCCTGAAAGCCTGCAGGGAGCGGCCAGCTGGACCCCAGAAGCCCTCTGCCCACGTGGGCCTGCAACATCCTCCTACTGAGATTCGGGGCCACCCCAGGACGCCGAGGGAGGACAAGGTGCGCTGGACAGCTGCACCGGGCTGGCTCCAGGGAGGGTCAGGGCGGCGGCAGGGCTGGGTTGCTTCCTTCCTTGGAGCTGCTCGAGCCTGCAGTAAGCACAGGTGACCAGACTCATCAGAGGCCTCGTGAGGTGGTGCAGCTCCCCTGGCCATGCCAGGCTCACCTTCAGGGAAAGGAGCTCGGGGACAGGACAGATGGCTCCTGCTGAGCAGGGAGGGGGCGGGAGGGCAGGGCGCCTGCCAGGGGACACAGACAGGCCTTGCAGGCGTCAAAAGGATGCCCAGGTCCAACCCCAGGCCGGTGCTGCTCCTGGACTGGACCTCCAAAGGTTAAATTCCAGGTGTCACTGCACACACAGGAGAATACCTCCCCAGGAAGGGTCTTCACGTGTCCGCACCTCGTGCCCCTCACCAGCCAGCCACATGCAGTGGAGGAAGAGAGGGTGGCCCAAGAGCCCCCTCCAGGCAGGCCTGGGAGGAGAAGGCAGGGCGGCTGGGCCTCCTCCAGGGCCCCCAGGCCCCTCAGCCCCAGGCCCTGCGAGGCCCAGGCTGCTCCTTCACACCCTGCAGGAAACGTGGGAAGGGGAGAGCTGACCTCTACTAAGCAGAGAATTAGCAGAGACATTTTCTCTTATGAAGGTAAAATACTGATGCTTAAATTAAAAACAAAGTAATTTTGCAAAAGACTAAAACAGCAGAAGCTCAAATCACTGCAGCAGGGAGTCGGGCAGATGGACCTTGGAGGGCCGCTGGCCTGCATCCAAACCCAGCCCAGCGCGCTGCAGTCCACACCTGTCCACCGCCTGCACCAGGCCCGCAGCAGTGACGTACCCTTGCTGCAGGCAGGTTGCTGACCAGGCGCTGGCCCCATGGAGCCGCCAGGCTGCAGAAGGCACAGTCCCGAGAGGAGGCGGGGAACGAGCCCCTACTGCACCACCGCCCCACAGGCCGCTGACAGACCACCCACCTCTGCCCACTCGGCACAACAGGTCACACCCCTGAAAAGGGCCATCTCACGGAACTTTTCTGGTTACCCCACTCTTACACCCCTGTAAGCATTAACCTTTGCTAAAGTAAAACCACCAGGTTCAAGTGCGCTGCCTTCTGCTCTGAGAAGCCAGTGCAGGCGGACGCGGGAGCTGGCGAGATGGCGCCCGCACCTACCCGGAGCTTCACGACAGAACCAGCAGGAGCAGCAGGTTGGTAGGGTGGCTTAAGAGACTAGCTGGGGCAAAGGGTGGGTGTCAGAGGGGCAGCAGGCTAAGAAGGACGTTCCAGGGGGCACCGGCCGAAGGCCCCGCACTTCAGGATGGCGCTCCACTAGGGGCCTGTGCTACCAGGCACCGCTCCTGGCATCCAGAGGGTCTCAGAGGACTTTGCTCAGCCGCTGCACGGGCAGCCAGCCACCCAGGTGTGGAGAGCCTGGACCTCAGGCTCAGGAGGGCCAGCGTCTGCGGCCAGGCTGGTAGCACTTGACAGTGGTCCTGGGCATCTGCTTGGCCCTCGTCGGTCCAGCACAGACCTTCTGCACTCAGAGGAGGTGGCTGGGGCAGTTCCTGGAGCACTGCAGCCTGGGCGGGCTGTGGCAGGGCAGGATAGAGGAGAGCTGGGAAACCGCAGCAGGGGCATTCAGGAGAAGCAGGACCCAGGACAGGCCAGCACCTGTCGCCCTGGGGTTGACCGCATGGGCACCTGGGGGTCCTAGTGGCCACCGGAGCGCACAGGCAAAAAAGGCATGCGACAGCATGCTCGGGGCAGAGGTGCAAGGGCCCAGCTCCAACCTCTCGCCAAGCAGAGGCCACACTTTCAGGAATCTCGTCAACCAGCTGACGGCAGGCGGGAATATTCACACCACTGAACCAGCCACCTCCTGGAGGGCCGGCTGTCGGACATTCGTGCATCTCACGGCTGCAAACCCATTCTCCAAAGACGAGAGGTGGGGGCTGGGCGGGGAGAGACCCACTGTGGAGTAGAAGGTTCTAAACAGGAAATGTCATTGTGCAGTGTTAAAAGCAAGGCTGCCCCGGCGTGCAGGACCCTCTGACGGCGGGAGACCCACTAGAAATCCACTCTGTTACAGAGCAAAGGTGGGGACCGCGGCCCCTCACAGGGCAGAGGAGGAAACCTGCAGGCTAGGGCTGCGTCAGGCCTGCACAGCTCAGAGGCGCGAGGTCAAGGGGGAGACCAAGCTGCTGCTGGAGGCCACCATCCAGACCTCACGGCCCACAGGGCACCAGATGAGGGGACAGCACCAAGGCTGGGGGAGAGGGCTGTGCCCACCACGCGGTCCTCTCCAGCAGCAGCTGCCCACCGCCTGGCAAGCTCTTCAGAGGGGCCTCAGCATGGGACAGGGCCGGGCCAGAGCGACCAGGCCACGGCCAGCCGGCTGGAAGAACACCAGCCACCCTCAAGCCAGAGATTGATTTCACACAGATCAATCGGCTAACTGGACAACAAAACGCGAGCTTCCGAGGGAGCCAGAGCAGCACCTCCGAGGTGGACGGTGCTCTCCGCTGGGACACAGGGTGGAGAGGACCAGACACGCTCCACTGCACAGACGTTCAAAACTTCCCCTTGGGGGGTGAAGAACAAATCCGAAAGGCCCAGACTGTGCACCCCCCCAGGTGTGCACAGGCCTCTGGGGTACTAACCCTGGAGCGAGAGGCCGAAGCCTTCCCAGGAGGAGCCTTCCCCAGGGTTTCTGCTAGACCCTCCCAGGCGGAACAGACCAAGCTCTCCTTGGGCGGAGGCCGAGGCAGAATCTGCCCGCCCACTGGCCACCCCAGGCTCTGCTCTCTCGTAGCCTCTGTTATGTCTTCTGATGGGAAGGTGACAGCGTGAGTCCCAGCACCCTTCACCTGCTGCCCAAGTCCCGAGATGTGGGCTGGAGAGGCTGGTGGGCGCCAGGCAACTGCCACACTGCGGTCTCATGGGCAGTGCCACTGATGCCCCGCCGTCCAGCTCTGCCCAGCTGGTCCCTGCTCTCCTGACACCGACGCTCTGGCAGAGTCCTGGACAGTACTGCTGGGTGCCCTGCCAGCCGTCCCATGCTCCTAGGCTAGGGAGAGCGTCCGAGCAGAACCCCCAGGCCGAGGGGCAGCTGCAGGCTGTTTGGCTCTAAAGTTGCTACTTTCCCCTTTTTAATAAATCAACAACTTGGGGAAGAGATACTTTGAGAAAAGGCAAATGTCCTGCTTCTCAATGTCCACCTACTGCTATTGGCACCCACCCCTGGCCCCTGGCCCCGCACTCCCAGCCCTGGGTCCCTGGCCCTGGATGGTGGCCCCTGCCTGCAGGGGCCTGCTGAGCCCTCGAGGTTCCAGGCTGCCCAGTGACACCTCCTGCCAAGAGCTGCCCCCTCCCCTGCTCATTGGTTCACTTGCTGTTTGTACGGCCGGGAGCGAGGGGTGTTTATTTTATTCCTGGGGCCACGAGCCCCCACTGCCTCCTAGGGTGCTTCAGGCTGCACCCCTCTGACACCCCCTCACTTCCCACCAGCAGTGCCCCTTGTTTTCGTGCTGTGGGGTTCTCTGTTCCTAGGCCTCCTGGATGGCCACCAGGTCACACGCACAGGGACACGCACACCCATGTGGACTTGTGCCTGGCTGGGTACGCAGCACCTGCTAAGGCCCTGGGGTCACGTGGCACGCAGCCACCCCGCACCACCCTCCAGCCCTCCGTTCTGGGACGGGAGACCTGGCTCTCATCTCCAGCCCACCAACGCGTGACCAATTCACACAGTGAACCTGACTCCTGGGACTAATCCCCACGGGGCAGCTCCCTCGAATTCCTCTCAGGCGTCCAGACCCAGTCAACTGAGTCTCTCCTCTGGGAGAGTGCTCCTCTCCGGCCTCGCTGATGCTGCGGCTCTGCCCTGGGCGCAGGCTGTGCGCCTGCTTGCCACTTCTCCGACTGGGGCTGCCAGACCACCAGTGGTCACCCTCCACTCCCTGGCTCCAGCCTGGGCGGTACAGAACTCAGCACTGCAGTGCCACTCCACCCCTGCAGCTGGGCCTTCCCTCGCCCGGGCCCCCCAGACCTGCCCAGGGGTGCGGGGCTCCTCAGTTCCAGTCTGTCCTCCCATGTGTCCCAGCCCCTCCCACTGGGAGGCAGCGCACAGGAAGCTCTGTAGCTCTTGCCTGGTTCTCGCCCAGAGCCAGTCCCCAGGGCAGTCCTCATCCTGGAGCTCCCGCCTCTCCTGCCTGGGTGTGTGGGCAGCACCACCCCCTCCTGCAGGTGGACATTGGGATGTGGCCTCCCTCTCCTGCGGGGCACACGAGTGGTCCCGCCCTCTTCTGCAGAGGCATGTGGGTGGGTGGCACCAGGCACTGGCTGCAGCCAGCAGAGCTTCCTCCAGGCAGGCAGGCTCCGAGGGTGCACTCCTGGGTCCAGAGCTAAGTGCACCTGTGGCTTGCAGGCTGGCTGTGGTTTTTAATGTGCCCAAGGCGCCCAAGGACTTCCTCTCTGATGCTGGGATGAGTCCCTCTGCCGCGGGCCAACGCCCACACCCGGCACAGCAGCCACCTCAGGAAGCCCACACGTCCCCCTCGTGTGGACAAGACAGTCCACCATGGAAGCATCAGGCAGGTCAGGCGGGCCTCAGGAGCGCCTGGCCTCACTGCACTGCCTAAAGGAAGGCTCTGCCGAACCTCCGTGCAGGGCTCACCCGGAGCCCTGGGGACCCACCCTGAGAAAGGGAAGCACGCATCCGCACAGGACCCTCTGCTCACGTCAGAGCAGTGGCATCCGCACCTGCCAAGAAGTGGAAGCAGCCCCAGGGGTGCCTTTGATGAGGCTCAGGTAAGACGCACCATGTCCACACCACAGGGCACCCGGAGCAAGCAGGGCAGGACCAGCAGGGCATGGCTCCACTTAAACAGAGGTCTGGAAAGGGCAGCCAGAGGCAGGATCCGGTGCCCCGGGACTGGGCAGGGTCACACTTGCAAGTCCCCACAGCACTGCAGGATGAGCTCAGCCAGTCCTGTCTGTGGCCCGGCCTTTCCTCCCACGATCAGTAAGAGCAGGACGCCTGGACCAGTCCCCACCGCACGTGAAGAGCACATGCAGCTGCCCACACTCAGCAGTGAGTCCACAAATCCCAGCATGTCCAGTCCACAGGGGCTCAAGTCACTGCCAACCGAGAGAAAAGCAGGGGCTTTGGGGGAAAACAGACCCACACCCACCACGTGCCCCCTGCTACCACGCCATGTGAGCCCACAGTGCCACATCTCCCCTGCTGTCATGACACACAAGCCCATGCTGCCATGTGTCCCCTCCTGCCACATGTCCCCTCCTGTCACAACACAAGCCCACGGTGCCCCATGTCCCCTCCTGTCATGCCCCTGTGCCCACATGCCCACAGGCAGCTGAGCGGCAAGTGCTCTGCGGTGAGGAGCCTGCGGCTCACCTGGGGGGCGAGTCCCCATGACAAGGCAGCGTGGGCTGCAGGCAGGATGGAGCCGACCGGGAATCTGTCCCAGCAGCGCCACGCATACGTGCCCCAGGATGGCCGGGAGCAGACAGCCGCCAGAGGTTCCTTGGGGCACCCCGGAAGCCAGCTGAGGCCTTACACAAGCGGCGAAATCTAGGTTAGACTGAATCCAGGCTGCAGTGGCTCCAGGATCATGGCCTCGTGCTGGGACCCCGCCTCTCGCTGAGATGCTTCGCCCAGGCTCCCCTCGACCCCCAGGCCAGCTCCCATCTGCAGCAGCCACTGTTCACTGAGCTGCTCCTTTCGTGGAACTGGAAATTTAAACAAAACATTCTTATATGACGCTCTGAAAGTTCAGGTCGTTTCTAAAGAAAAAAGAGTTTCAATGTACTGGAAAGGAAAAGGCGGTCCCTTCAAGAATGCAGAGAAGCACCAGGTATTGTAATGGGGACACACAGACCCATGCAAGGGTGACAGATTCGACTCCAGAGCAACATACCGCTGGGTTGCTGTATGGGGTGGACAGCGATCCTGAAAGGGACAAGCTTCAGGATCACCAAGATTCTGATGCAGTATTCAGCGTGACTCGCGGCTCCTGCGGAATGGCAGGGACAGACCCCGCCTCAGCTCACGCCCAGGTGCACGTGAGCGGCAGCCCCTGCCACCTGACAGCCCAGGAGACCCCTGCTCAGACAGGTGAGAGGAAGCGGGTGCCCAGGGCCCACACCTGAGGCGGTGCCCAGGCCAAGGCCAGCGCCTAGGTGCAGGGTCTTCCCAGGGCCTGGCAGGCCGGGAGGACCCCCTGACGGGCCATGCTGCCCTTGCTCAAGGGCACTGGTTCCTGAGCAGGTTAACAACCGCTGGGGTGGCGTCGCAGGCAACGGGTTTCGGTCAGGAATTGGGTGTCCTGGCACCTCACGCAGAAGCGCAAGGACACGGCACGAGCGCAGCTTCTCCTCCAGCAAGAACACGCTCTCGTGTCAGCATCTCCGCCTCCAGCTCTGGGCAGAGGCCGGGGCGAGCTGAACCCTGACTGACTGGACACGTGGTCACCTGTGATGTCTCAGGCTCACAGAGCCGCTCAGTTCAGGAGAGCGGACAGCTCGACCCAGCACCAGGAGTGCAGAGAGGGGCCGATTCCAGCCCCAGGGTCTCACACCCCAACCATGCTCGGCTCCGAAGACCTCCTTTCCCACACCTGTGTCTTTCCAGAGCCGGAAGGGAGGTGAAGGAAAGCTCTCGGCTGGCCCCACACGTCCTTCAGAGCCCTGCTGGGGGTGGGAGGGCTGCTCAGGGTTCCAGGGCGGCACCTTCCCTTGGAACACAGGCGCATTTACTGCCACTTAAGACGAGCCTCAGAAGCCACCGACACCATCCCCCTCTCACATGCAAGGGGCCTGTGGCAGACTCAGGGCAGTGCTGGGATGGAACCCCCGGCTGCCCACATTCTGGGCGCTCTCCAGCTGCCTCTGCCACGCTGCGCACGTCGCCTTCCCGGAGCTACTCCCTGAAGCCTCCACGGTGGGATCATCCAGTCTTCATTCTGCCGGCTGCTTTTTCCCCAAACTTTCCATTTTAGTCAAAGTATGCTCAGTTTCCTGGAGGCACTGTCACCTCTCAGACTCTCAGACACAGCTGTGGCTGCAGAGGGCACACCAAGCACACGCAGCCCAGAGACACCAAGTGACCAGAGGGCACACCAACCACACGCAGCCCAGAGACACCAAGTGACCTTGGCAGGACACAGCGGGTGTTTTAGGATGTGAGCTCCCTGTTTTCAACAGATAAATTTACTATATTGCACTTCATGGTTTTGTAACAATTTTGGATGTTTGTAAATGTTTCTATTCTACAAAGAAAAGCAAGGAAGTCTGGAGATAACACAGACATATGGGGCATAAATACATGCCTGATTCACCAAGCACAGGAGGACGTGGGGGCAGCGTGAGAGGCGGGAAAGGCGCGCGTTCAGAGGCAGACGACTCGACTCAGGTTCTACCACCCACACCCACAGGGAAGCCGGGAAGAATCCACCCCTCCGCGGTGTTCCCGGGCACCTGCACCTGGGGGCAGAGGCCGAGAGGAGCTTCAAGGCATTGGCCCTGCCCTCCCGAGGCCTGCCCACCAGGCAGCAGCGCAGGGAGGGGGCGGTGGGGAGAGATGGTGGAGACCCCAGAAGGACTGGTCCCGAGAGGGCACTTGGTGGACAGAATATGTGGAGAAATGAGGCACAGCTGCCCACGAGCCCAGGCAGCCAGAGCCAGGCCCCTAGAGAGGGGGCACAGGGGGGACCTGAGATGGGCCAGTGCAGGGCCGGAGCAGGAGAGTGACGTGGCACGTCTGCACCACAGCTTCAGTCTGGCCGAGATCAGGACAGGAGGCCCAGGGCAGAAGAAAGGAGACTGGCGGGCGCTGCCCAGGGGAGCCCGGGAGAGGCCGTTCACAGGGACCGGGATGGTGGTGGTTCCCAGAAACGGCAGCCTCCGGAGAGCACCGCGAGGCTCCAGGAGGTGAGCCCCACTTGCGCAGGACCTGCCGAGAACCACGCAGCCTCCCAGCTTGCTCAGCCTCTTGGCCCCCAGTTTCTGATCTAGAGACCGGGCTGTAAGAAGTGACTGACCTAAAGGCCCGGACCCCCAGGAGGAGCCAGTGGTGCTGAACCAGAGCTAACACTGGCCTGGGGTCCACGGGCGACACCGGGCACCACACAGACCACAGGCGGGCAGCACACTCCGAGGCGCTGAGTGCTCTCCACCCACACCCTGGCCCTGGGCCTCACATCAACCAGAGCTCCGAGAGGCTGTGTGACCCTGCGGAACTCTGACTCACGAGTCGCCACGAAGACTGGCTCCTGGCTCATCACTCCCACCCCAGGAGCCCAGGGCGGGTCACACCATCTCCCGTCCCCCCTGCCTTGTCCGAGAGCAGGTTAGACCCCACTTCAGAGTGAAGGACACGACCCAGAGACCAAGCAGACTGCCCCGGCAGACCTGGCCGGTCCTCCACCCCCTCCACCAGCAACCTGTCCACGCAGCGAAGGCCACAGAACCCCAGAGGACAGGCACCAGAGCCCGGACAGCCGAGCCCAGAGGCCACCCCCAGCTCCATGGGGACACAGGCTCCTGACCCAGGCCCTGCCAGACCCACCCTGCCAGTCTCTTCAGACGGTGGGACTGGGACGGTGAGAACAGGGTTCCCCCGAGCCTGCCAGCGGCTCCAGCAGGGCACTGAACCTGTGGAGCGGTCACGGCGCCCCCTGCACCAGGTCAGAAGTTCTGGAGGCTGGACTTGCACTGGGGGACCGAGTGCTTAACCCGAGGGACAGGACGCGGTCCCCAAGTAGAAGGTGTCAACACTGAGCTGGCTCAGAGAAGGCCAGGCTGTCTG
>JAJEJO010002403.1:225501-247877 GCA_020662805.1 Glaucomys volans | reverse complement strand
CGGCTCTCTCCTGGTCTGCCTAGAGTCCTTGTTGGGATCCGGAGCAAGCGAGGGTGGCTGTCCATTGTTTTGATTTTCTTGGTTGTTGGTTCGTTTGATTATAAAGGCGTTTTAAAGCTTTATTTTATTTATTTATTTATTTTTACATTAAAGCAAATTTTAAAAAATGTACAGGGCGAGTTCCGAGTCCAGTGCCGGGGGTATGGCCAGCACTCTCTGCCTGACAGCTTTGCCCAGAGTCCTGTGAAGGAGCAGTGCCCCTGGGGAGGTCAGTGCTCAGGAGCATAAACTGACCCCGGAGGACGGAGGACGCGCTGCAGCAGGCTGACATCTGCTTTGGTCACTGAGAGAAAACCTGCCCCTGGGCCAGCCAGCTGACGAGCAAGCCCTTGGCCCTGCCTGAAGGGGGTGGTGCCCCAGGGGTTCTCCTGGCAACCGGGTGGAAACCGAGACTCCCGGGATGCCTTCCAGGACCTGCTCCTTGAGGAGCGAAGCAGGTGTGCTGCTGTGTAGCCGGCCACCCGGAGCTTCACCACGAGAAGCAGGAGCTGCTGGCCAGCCTGGGCCAGCAGCTTGGCCCAGCTTTGGCTGTTTGGCTCATCTCTGCTTCATGGGTTTCAGCCAACCCTGCTCACATGGGCCGTGGGCAGGAACCCTGGGAGGACCCAGGCCACAGGTCACCCACCATTGGCAGGCCGACCAGAGCTGCTTCTCATGGCCAGGCTCTGTCCACAAGAAAGCAGTTTCATCCAGCGCATAGGGTCTGCCCAGCCTCTGCTTGCTGCACCTAGTTCCTTGTGTCTCATTGACCGGTATAGATGCTGGCTGGGCACAAGTGGACATAAGAGGGATGTAGGTATGGACGAGAGGAAGCATGGGGTCATCAGAGGCCAGCTCTGGATGTCTTCCGCAGGCCTTGGATTAGTTATGGCCTATCCCAGGGACCAAACAGCTCATCGTCTTGCCCCCGCAGCAGTGCAGAGGAGACGGCAGCGGCGGCCAAGCCCCTCACCAGACTGCTGCTGACCAACCTCTGAGCTATTCGGTTGCTCAGAGGAGACAAGCCAGGAGCCTGTGGTCATCCCATCCTGTTAGACCATGAGGACACTGCCCTCTCCCCAGAGACTGACTGTCTGGAGCTCTCCCTGACTTGGAAGGGTGGCACACCCTTTGTATGCTGACCCCGGGGCAGGCAGTTCCCAGTCACAGAGGCCGAGACAGGAGCTAGCAGGTGGCACGGAGCACAGGGGAGCCTGCGCAGTGCCTTCAGGGTCAGGTTCTCTGCAGAGGACCAGCCAGAACATCTCAGCCCTCCATCCCCCGGTCACCGTTGGGGTGAAGCATTGGCACCTGGAGCAGGCCCTGGGTCTCCTTGGAGGCTGGCAGTCCTGGTAAGCATGGCCATCTCCTTCCTGGCCTTCAGGGCCAAGAGTGCCCTGGACCTGAGCACCACTTGTTCCATTGCTTGTGTCTCACACAACTTGTGGAATAAAAAGCCACCACGGTACCCTGGAAAAATGTGGAGCTCCCACACTCAGCATAGGAGCCCTGTGAGTGCCCTTGTCCACTCAGCAGTGTGGGTCAGGTGCTGCGTGAGTGCTGGGGATGATGTCTGGGCAGCACTGGAAACCCAGCGAGTCCACTGTCCCCTGCAGCAGAGGGGGGTGGCATGGTGAGCAGAGCCTAAGCCCCCGGGCACTCTGCTGCACAGAGCCAGGGGTGCAGATGGCTGGCCCTCGAAGTAACGGTGGATTCAGACAGGGCCCTGCTAGGACCTGCTGTGAGGGGAAAGCCGCCCACCACATGCGTCCACCTGCTCGACCTTCGTCCACTCACAGGCTCTCTGTGGAAGGGTGACCTCTGGGCCTTCAGCACAGCAGCCACTGGTGTGTCCACTCCCTCTGTAGGAGGCGCTGGCAGGGTGCGGTGAAAGGGCAGTTGGAGAACCGTGGCCTCTGACGTGGTGTGCTCACAGTGGCCGTTCTGGACCCATTCCAGTGTGTCCCTGTGTACAACCAAAACCGCATCCAGAAAATCACTTTTATTTAACTCTGCCCAATCTGTTCAAGAAAGGACACTCACAGGCCCTTTTAGAGTATTGATTATTGCTTTGTTTCTTAAATCAAAAAAATGCTAATAACAGGGAACCAATATCTGTGATACTTTGGAGACATCATGTTTTTTGTCCTTTATTTTTAAAAGCAGGCTGGAGTGGCAAAAGCAGATGGTGTGGCCTCTCAGTCAACACTCGTCACGGTTGCAGACATGGGAGCAGGCGGCCGAGCTCATGGTGCCACCTTCTCTGGAGCACGCCCGACTCCCAGGGAACCACACAGTCACAGGGTGGGCCAGGAGGCACCGTGCTTGTGCTGTGACATGCACACACCTACTCCCAGCCTAGGGCATGGCCGGAGTCTGACTCCCTGCTTGCACTGAGGCTCCGAGCGGGCGCAGGCAGCCAGTCCTGATCTCTCTGTGCCTAGCCCTGCGAGGCTGACCCAGCAGGGTCACGGTGGCCTTCTGCACTGCATGCACTCCCGTGGGGAAGCCAGCTGAGAGGGCAAGGGAGCAGAGGCAGGACACAGAGCATGCTGGTGGCCCTGTGCCCCTGACAGGGTCATGCACGGTCATGCACACAGGTGGCAACACCATCAGACAGATGTCTGCCTTCAAGGCGTTTGTAGTCTGGGGGAGATGGTGTCCATGGCGTGGATAACAAAGACAGTCCTGTGTGCCAGTGTAAGCCCCGCCAGGCCTCACCGTGGCCATGGAGCGGACTGATGGCTCACCATCCTGGAGCCCATGACCTGGGAAAGGGAGATGGGGTACCCACCTCTCAGGCTGGCCCATTGCAGATGCACAGAGAGACTTGGGGGTGAAAACAGGATGGGGAGGGGCACGAGGGATGTGGCAGCCTGGAGATGTGGCCATCAGAGCAAGCTGACGATGCTCAGGTCGTGCCCTCAGGAGGAGTGGGGCTGCAGTCAAGGGCATGAGGCAAGGGGCGGCATTTCCTTCTCCTGCTGGGCGTCCTCCTGGTTAGACCCCTGGATCTTCCCCCTACCCACCAGGAGGCGGACCGTGTCAGTGGTGAGGCTACAGGTGTGTCAACGGAGGCCAGAGGCTAAGAGCAAATTCTCCACTCATGAAGCCTGGGGTGGGGCGTGGAGAGAGTGTGCAGCAAGCTCCCATGGCCCACTCCATGGAAAAGTGCCAGTCCCTGGTTGGAGCCAAGAAGGGTCCTACCTCTGGAGCTGGGGGCTAGATCAGCGCCCATCGAATGCATAGGCTGGGCAGGGAAAGGTGCAGACCACACTCTGCCCCACTAGTGAGGAGCAGTGGGGGATCAGTCACCAGTGGGGATGCAAGTGGAGGCTTCAGGTTAGGTGCAGAAAGCTTGAATCAGATGGTGACTGTGTGGCGGTCAGATTCCCAGCACTGTGACGAAGTGTCAGAGAGTGACAGTGTACAGGAAGGAAGGTGGGTTCTGGCTCACAGCCTCAGAGGTCTCTGTCAGTGGTCAGCTGGCTCCATTGCTTTAGGCCATGGCAGACAGTCCTGATGGCAGACAGGCATGTCTGGGGGACACTGCTCACCTCACGGCAACCAGGGGCTGGGGAAGTAGGAACAGAGGAAGGGGCACGACCCCCCCCTCCGTGGCTCCTGTCCTCCTGCTGGGCCCTGTCTCCTGAAGTCTCACCACCTCCCAACAGTGCCGCCAGCCAGGGCCACGCCTTCGCACTTGGCCTTTGGTGCCCCCTCCAGATCCAAACCTAAGGGCAGAATTGGAGAAGGACTGAAGAAAGCTGAGCGAACGTTGGCTGCAGGGACGAGGAGGAAAGGGTCAAGCAGGGCTGCGCTGGTCCAATGTGCTGGGGGGCAGTGGGAAGGACCGAGCGCCCTCTGGCTGTGTGGCGTGTGCCAGCCCATCGGCCGGAGGCTGCATGGGGAGGATGGCTACACACGAAGGCAGAGTGCTGAGACGCACATCAGACCTAGGAGGGGAAGAGGCCACCTGTCACCCAAAGGCAGAGGAGGGAGAAAGGGACCTGGGCCCAAGGCCCAAGGTTCTAACCTCAGAGCTCGGAAAGAGGTACGGGCTCCGGAGGCTGGAGGGCGGAGGGGGGCAGACAGCAGAAGACCTGGCCAGAAGGAAGGACAGTTGCAGACAGGAAAGTGAGGTCCAAGGGCCATGGGGTGTGGCGAGGTCAAGGTCACAACTCCCTGGAAGACTGCTTGCCAGGTCAGAGCAGCACCGGGCCGGGAGCAAGCCCTTCCCGGCACGCCTACTTATTTTTTATTTATTTTATTTAGGGGGCCTTAGGCCCAGGGCCCACGTGTGCTAGGCAAACCGTGTGCAAACCGAGCCACGCCCAGCCCTGTCCACTTCAGAACCTAAGGCGCGGGTGGAGAAGTGTGAACTGCTTCACTCCCCAACCCTGCGGAACCCTGCCTGGAGCCAGCAGCCAAGTCCAGCCACACGTCACACGGTGACGGGAACACATGGCCAAGCTGGGTTTCCCCAGGAACATGACTTCGAGTCAACACTTCACTTTCATTAATCAAATCGCTAAAAGATGTAGCTGGGCGCAGGGACGCACACCTGTAATCCCAGCAGCTGGGGAGGCTGAGGCAGGAGGGTTATGAGTTCAAAGCCAGCCTCAGCAACGTCGCGAGACCCTAAGCAACTCAGTGAGACTCTGTCTCTAAATAAAAAATTTAAAAGGGCCGAGGATGTGGCTCAGTGGTTAAGCATCCCTGGGTTCAATCTGGATTCAATCCCCAGTACCAAAAAAAAAAAAAAAAAAAAGATGGAAGAACATCCACATGGTCATCTCAGAGGCTGCAGAAAAAGCTTTTCACAATACCCAGCATCATGCACGTTTAGAAAAACCCTCAGAGAATCAAGGACAGAAGGGAGCTTCCTCCCCTGCCAAAGGACATCGGCAAGAACACCGGCAACAGCAGCACAGAACACCAAGAAGTCCCCAAGTCAGCAGCAGGGCCTGTCCTCACCTGAGCCAGAGGAAGGGCAGACAAGCCCTGAGAGGTGCCAAGGAGGAAACAGACACGGCACCTGTGCAGAGCATCAGGATCCACAGCTGAACGCCTAGGGTCAATACGACACCACCAGGACTACTGGGTGGCACCGGTGTGCAGACACAGGTGACTTCTCTACGCGAGCAACAAATGGCAACTTAGAAAACAATACTGTGCACAATAGAAAGGAAACCAGTGTGTGCTCCTCTAGGAGACTTTCTAACAGCCATGAGAAAGCTCGCGACTCTTGGGACACCAACTCATAGGGACATAGGGCACGAGAAGCCCTGTGTCAGGAGGCCACCTCTCCTCCAGCTACCCGCAGTCAAGGCATCCTTATCACTAGCCCAGCAGGGATTTGGATGCAGCTTGACCGATTCTATAGTATCTGGAGGGAGGCAAAGGGCCTAGAGGAGGCAGGACACTCCTGAAGAGAGTGGCTGGGGGATCCGCCCCCCCAAGTGGAGACACGCACTGTGGGCTCCAGCACACAGAGCCATTTGTCACTGGCCCAAAGATGGGCGAACCGACCAATGAAAATAGACACACACATGCTTGATGTACGATGGAAGAGCCACTGCAGATCAGTGGGGATGGGTGACTTCCAAAAAGGGTGCTGAGACATTTGTCCGTTTGGAAAAAAAATGGCATTAAATATGCACCTTACACCCCACATGACAATCAGTTCCAGCCAGGCACAGGGACACATGCCTGAAATCCCAGCAACTCAGGAGGCTGTGGTAGGAGGCCTCGTGCACCAGTTCTCGGTCAGCTTCTGCAACTTAGTGAGTCCCTAAGTTGAGACCCTGTCTCAAAATAAAAAATAAAAAGGTCTCGAGACATGGCTCAGTGGTGGAGTGCCTCTAGTTCAACCCCTGGTACCAGAAAAAAGAGAAAAAATTCCCCAGAGGGTGGAAGGCAGGAGGCGACAAGGGACTAACAGTGCCCTGGGGCCTCTTTATCACTAAGCTCCCTGTGACCTGAAGGATGTGAGGGGCCACCCCTTAATGTGCCTCCCCACTGGGACCAGGGCGCAGCATGCATTTCAGAGGGACACAAGTCACAGACCATGGCGTGCCCCTAGGACACTCGCACTCGTCCACCAGGGACGGGCAGTAATTTCAAACCAGGAAACACAGGTGCCGAGGGGCCCGAGGAGGCTGCGCAGAAGGTTAGTGGCATCAGGTTCTCATGGCAGGACCAGGATGGTGCCATCACATGTGACGGAGGGACCTGGTGTCAGACCACCCTGCAAATGGAGGGCTACCACTGAGGCCTGGGCGCTGCCGCCCCTCACGCCCTCTGGTGTAAGACGGTAGACAGAGGCGGCATTGCGGGCAGCACCCTCCTGGCTGGCGGTGGTGTGGTCTGTTTCGCTCCGTGCGAGAGCGGCGGCTCCGGAACACGCTGCCCTAGGCTCCGGGCCAGGTGCTGCCGGGCTTCTCTGCTTCTGTGCGTCTGTTACTGAGCGATCTCTTCATCGTCGTGTTAGCAGTCTCTCTTGAGAAGCTGGGCAGAGGCGGCGGGGTGCTCCCTCTTGCCCCAGAGCTGTCCTGGAGAGGTGCCGAAGGCAGCTTGTGGGGACCGGGGACCGCAGCACTGCACATTCACACCCTGGTCAACAGCTGTAACCAAACACCAGGCTGGAGCCACTCTCCCCGGGAGCCTGGAGCCAGGGCGGCTGTCCAGGGTGCACAGAGAGGCCGTCCGCACGTCCACGTGCTGTGTTGGGGTGAGGAACACGGAACGGTGCCCTACCCTAGCCGTGTGCCTCGGCAGCAGCCCGTGGATGCCCGAGGCATGAGCAGGACTATAGGCGCCCATGGCCCTCCGTGGACTAGACGGGCCAGTTTAAGCTGGACCTGCGTGACATCAGACAGCACCTGGCCTTGCTTCAGCTTCTTCCCTCTGGTGTGGTCTTCAGCCCTGCCCGGCAGTGGTCAGCATCCTCACACCAGCTGCAGGTGTGCCCCTGCTAGGTGGGGTGGGCATCCTCTGCCAGCGGCAGAGCCGGGTGCATCCTGCCTCTTGCTTCCAGGCGGAGCCTCTGCGAACCCTCCCACAGGCTCCCCTGTTTGCTGGTCTCGGCCTCCCGGCTCTCGGGGTTCTGTCGCCAGCCAGGTGTCCACACTGCTGGGGCCTGTGTCAGGTGCTGTGCCCACCTGCTCTAAGGTCCACGTCCCAGCTCTGAAGCGGGAGGCAAGTTCCCTCTGGCTGCACCGAGGCTCTGCTGCTTTGCTCTTCAGCGTTTGGGGGCTGCGCCTGGTATTTTGCATTTCCGTAGAGCTTCTGAGTCGGCTGGTGGACTTTCCGAATGCCCTGTGAGAGCCTGTTAGGACTGTGGCACCGTGGGCCTTCCCACCCTGCGGATCGCCTCTGGTCCTCACGCTGCCCCCGCTGCTCTCCGTCTCCTGGCAGACTCCACACTCGTTTCCTTAGATTTATCCCTAGGATGGTTTTAACCTTCTGTTTTATTTTGTGACCATTGGCTTCTGGTCGGTAGAACAGAACACGGCTGGTTTTTCACATGGAGCTGGTATCCAGCGATCTTCCCATCGTGACAGTTTCCGTGGGTTTTCCTGGTGACCAGCAGCTTTTATTTCTTGCTCTCCAGTCACTTGGCCCTTGATTGCCCTTTTCCGTGGTCTGGTTCACCAACTCGTGCTGAGCAGCATGCTGGCAGAGGGCATCCTTGTCCACCCCTGGGCTCAGAGGGGACACTCTCTGGCAAGCGGCATCGGCCATGGGGTGTTTAAGGTGGACGTCCCCACGGGGACCAGGGGGCTCCCTCTACTCCTACTTTGCTGAGCATTGCTTTCCATGAAGCACATTGACTTCCACGCACTCTTCTCTTCTGCCCCATGGAGATGATGGTCGGGTTTCCTGCCTGGTTGTGTTGATGTGGGCAGTCAAGTTGACTGCAGGTCAAGTGTTGGACGAGCCTTGCTTCAGGGCTAAGCCCAACTTGGAACCAGCCCTGGTGGTGCTCAGTCCCAGAGCCACACTGCCAGAGCAAGCAGGGAAGGGACAGCACAGGTGACCAGCCCCGGTCCAGCCGGCCTGCAGTAGGGGGCTGGGGTGTGGCTCTGCCGAGCTGCTGCCGACCCACCACATCCCATCCCAGGGGCCCTGGCCACACCTGGAGGACGAGAGGCCCCCAACCCCCTTTCCTCTGGAGGGCAAGAAGGCAGCCCTGGCTGGCAGGAAGACAGATCCCCCACTGGACATGGGCTCCTTCCTGGCCTGTGTTCTGGTCAGAGAGGCCATCTGGAGGATCACATGTCAGCAAAGTGGACATCTTCTAAGCAGAGCCATAACCCCCGACTCAAAGCTGCCTGCTCGAAGCCCTCGGTGAGCTCCCTGCAGGGGTGCACCCTGTGTCCGCCTGCTCTGGGCAGGGACCCCTCCCTGCCCACGGTTGCCATGGTGCTCAGTGTTCCCGGATAACCCAGGGCCGGAGGAGGAGGGAGCTCACCTTGCCCAGTGCTGGCCACTGTGGACTCTTGCAACAGGGCTGCTGGGCAGAACTGCAGCGAGACGGAGAGAAAGTCCTCACGTCCTTGTGGTGACCCCGGTGCAGGTGAGGGAGAGTGTCTGCCCTGCTTAGGCCCAGGTAGCCCCACGGTGGGTCAGCCAGAGCCTGAGCGGGAGAGGGGCCTGGGTGGCAGCAGCCAAGGGCCCAGAGCAGGGCCAGGCCTGCCAGGCGGTCTGCTTCAGAGCCCGCATCCCGGGGAGGAGGTTCGCACTCTGGGCCCGTTGGCTGGAATCCCATCCATGCACAAGCCCACCTATTTTTTGCTTTCTAGAATTCCACTTCTATTTTTGGAGGAATATAAAATCTGACTATTTCCCAAAATGGAAGCACATGTTTTCCTTGACTGTCTGCTGATATCGTCCTTGCGCGGGCCCTTGGGGACCAGCGCTCAGAGAGCCCTTCCCAACTCCGGAGGTCACCGGCAGGCGGCGCTCTCGAACTGCCTCCCCTGGGGTTCCCCATGTGGCATTTGCCACATGTCCCAGGAGGTGTGCCAATGAGAGCGTCCCCGCACCTGCTGCTCTGAGGGGCTCCAGGGAAGCCCAGTGCAGCCACCCTCCGCTCCGAGGCCCGAGGATGCTGCGGTGGACACTGTGTGCAGGCAGGGGTGGGCGTGTGGCCCTGAGTCTCACCCTGGCCTGGGTGAGGACCTGTGTGCCCAGCACAGCTCACTCCCGACAGCCTTCCTTACAACCTGCTCTAAGTTGGTGGGAGAACTTGCGCGTCACTGAGAGAAATGCTCCCAGGGCCACCAGGAGAGGGGGCGTGCCCCAGCCAGGGCCACCAGGAGAGGGGGTGTTTTTCATGACAAGGTCCACCTAATACCCTCCCCATGAATCGCTGCTCTCGACTCTGCCTGGCCTCCCGCCGGGCCTTTTGGTCCTTTTGGTCTGAATCTGCAGAGTCCACTGCAGGCTGGAGGTGCTGGGCCCTGGCAGGTGCTGCGGGTGACTCTCCGTCCGCGTTTCCAGTTGTCCAGCTGTGTGGGTTTGCAGCTCCATGTCATGCCGGCCTGGCCGTCCCTCTGAGTCACAGGTAGAACGCCTTTCCCTGCGTCGGGGAGAGAGGGTCTGCGTCTTCTGGCCCTTGCCTGGTCTCCCATCTCCGGTGGGTCCCACCCTGCAGGCTAGCATGGGTGATGGGGTCTTCCCAAGGCCGTCCAGTGAGCCTGCCGGTCACCCAGAGTCCAGTTCCCAGAGATGTGCTCACCCTCTGTGACAGACTCCCTGTGTCCCTGAACCTCTTGCAGGCTGGGCCTGCCCCTGACGTCGGGGAGGTTTCCGGGCTGGCTTTGGGGGTCTCTCTGATCTGCATGTGAAGGCCCGCGGGCCTTCGCCCTGTTTCCCTCTCTTCTGTCAAACCTGAGGGAAACCCCGCCCTCCGCTCTGCCCATCTGTTCCGGAGCCTCGAGCTGGTGTTGGCTGGGCCTCCGCACGCGGAGGGAGCCTGCGGCTCTGCGGAGCGAGGCCGGCCTGCTTCTGCTGGGGCTGGCGCTGTCTGACTCCAGGCCGAGCTGCGAGCTGCGCCTCTGTTCCACAGCCGGGTTCCAGAAGGAAGCGCTGCCTCCCAGAGGCTTGGGGTGCGTGAGCTGCGGTCTGCACATCAGGGCTCGCTGCTGAAACGCACCCTAAAAATACCTCCGGGCCACACCCCCCAGCGAAGGCTCTGGCCAGACCACTTCCGAGGGTTTCTGGAGCAGCTGGGCTGCCCGTCCCTGGGCTTCCTCCCATTCTGCAGGGGCTGGACACGCCTTCCACCAATAGAAGAAACCGGAAGGCACAGGAAGAGAGATAAATGCCGACAAATGGAGCCGCCTCGGCCCGCAGGTCAGCTCCTGGCCTCCCTTTTACAACAAAGAAAGGTTTTTCTGATTCTTTTTCCTTGTGGCTAATTTGAGAATCTGGTTATTTAAGGAGACCAGCGATGGCAACCAGATGACTCAGCTGCACAGTGGGGAGGGATTTCCTTAAAAGACCTCTCAGCTTGCGGGAGCTCCGACCAGCACGACTGTTCCCCGCGTGGGCTCCTCGAGCCTGGAGCTGCGCTGCTCTCAGACACCAGGCCACGCGCAGAAAAGCCGCCGCTAAAAATACCCCGCCTCCCATCGCAGTGGCCCTCGTGGGAGGACCGGGAGGACCGGGAGGACCGGCAGAAGCCACAGCTTGTCGGCGTCTGGGGAGGGAGGGCCGGCCGAGCAGCTGGGGTGGTGGCCTTTGACCTGGAAGCACAGCTGCTGGACAGGCCATCAGGGTGGCAGGATCAGCCTGTCCCTGCAGCTCATGCCCAGCAGCAGAGTCCCCCTTGCAGGTGCTCCTTGGACCCTCTGAAGATGGGCTCCCAAGCCTGCAAGGCAGCCCCTAGAAGGCGTGCAGGCCTGCCGCTGGCCATCGCCACAGCCTGCGCCTCCTCCCCTGGGACCCCCCCACCCCGTGGTCGCCTTGTGCAGCTGGGCGTCCTTGTGGGCAGTCCTGAACGTGGGCCTGCAGATGCTGGGCCAGGGGAAGCGGCTGGCCCGCAGTCCAGCTCCTGTCAGAGAGAACCAACTTCGCGGGAGTTTCCCTGGGTACAGCGACCTTGCATGGCTGGTGCCAGCTCAGAGCCCAGGACCTGCTCAACACTTCCCTCACGCTGACCAGTTAGGAGTGGACGGCCAGACACGGTGGCACATGCACACAGAGACTCAGAAGGACCGCAGGCCAAGGCCAACCTGGGCAACTTAGTGAGACCCTGACTCAACAGAAAATAAGGCTGGGATGCAACTCAGTGGTCGATCACCTGAGGTCCAACCCCAGCACAAAACGAGGAAGTCGTCAGGCCCCAGGCCAGGGAAACCAGGTCCTCCAACCTGATTCCGGCCCTGGATGGCGCTCAGTGGGAACCAGAGGCCACGGGGCATGAAGTCCAGCTCTCTCCTAGGCCCTTGGCCTCCTGCTGGTACAGCCTTCACCCTGAGAGAGGCCGGGCACAGAGACAGTCCAGCTCTGCCCCTTGGGCAGGCCACCTCTCCTGCCCTGCCTGCTGGGGACAGCCTGATCCCCAACCCTGCAGAACCTGCAGAGGGTAAAGGGCAGCCTGCTCTGGTTTCCTCTGCCTCCTCCCTTTGCAGCCTGCAAACGCTCCGGGCAGTTGGCTGGGCACCTTGCAACCACGTGGGCGGCCCCCGTCTCTCAGGACGACTGTTCTCCATTGTCCAACGCCCGAGCTCTTGAAAGCCTGGTGTGTGGAGTTTGTCACTTTGGGTGGTTTTGGTCGTCTCAAGCAGAAGGGTGAACATGGCCCCCACCACTCCATCTGGGCTGGAAATGCCTCTGGTTATTTCCTTACTCTTGTCGTGTCGTGGAGTGACCTCCTGGGGCCAAAGTCTCCGAGAACTGAGGTGGGGGGCAGCCTTGGTTTCCCCTGCGTCCACATGGCTGGGGGACTGTGCTCTGACCTGCAGCAGAGTGTGGCCTAACACACTCAGCCTGGAGCCCAGCACCTCCGGACACAGCCTGCCCTGGCAGACCCTGCCGCTCAGCCGGGAGCTCCAGGCCCCAAGGCAGAGGCTGCTCCTGGCTGAGGGGACTTCTCGCTCACCTCCCCTCACACAGCCCAGCCTGAGTCCCCGGGAGAGCAGCCCTGAGGACAGAAGAAAAAGACAAACGCTCGCTCCGACCTGAGGAGCAAGGCCGTGTGGCCGTGTGGCCGCAGCTCCAGCACCTCCCACAGGCCGCCTCTGGGGAGGCTGGCACAAGGATCTGGATCCCGGAGCAGAGAGGGATCCCTGCTGACCCTGGGAGCGCTGTCCTGCGCGGCCTGCCTCCTGGCGTGGGCTCAGCGCTGTGGCCAGCTGGGCAGGAGTGAGCTCTGCAGGCCCTGTGGCCCCTCCTCACACCAGCAGACCAGCAGGGCAGCACACCCACCCTGGCGCCCGCCTAGCTCACCTGTCCAGCATGCTTGCCAGGGCACCTGGCTGACCCTGGCCACCTCCCTCTCCCTCTCCCATCCGACCTGCATGAGGAGGTGCTGCCGGGGCCAGCGGGGCCAGCTGCAGGGAGGCAGCCAAGACAGACTGGCCCCAGTGCCACTTCAGCCCAGTTGCTGGACGATCCCTGGAGCCTGTACTTAAACGTGCAGCCCTTCGCCTGACCTCGCTGTCCTGACCTGGCCAAGGCAGACCAAGGAACAGGCCTGATTCCTGTGCTTCCGTCTAGCAGGGCAGGAGCCTGCCTGTGATTCCCCGGGAGCTGGGCATGTGGCCGCTGACCACTGGGCCCCGGCCTTGCCGGCAGCTCCCTCCAGGCTCCCCAGGGGCTGCCACCAGTTTTCCCTAATGAACCAGGGGCAGGAGGGCATTTCCCAGGGACACCTGCTCCAAACATCTGCAGTGTGGACACAACTCTCTTTCATTTGTTTTGTGGTGCTGGGGATGGAACCCAGGGCCTCGTGCAAGCTACACGGATGCTTTGCCTCTGAGCTACAGTCCCAGCCCCCCATTTTTTAATTAAAAAGAGATTTTAATTTAATTCTCTGAGTAGGTCACGACTGTTGGATCAACACCAGCGGTGTGAACAGGAGAGGGGACAAAGACCCTCCCCTTGCCCCAGGCCTCCTGCATTCCAGGCCCTGGAGGGTTCAGGGATCTCAGTCACCTGCTGTGACTCGGACAGAAGCCAGGCTCTGCCCTGCTGCTCCCCAGCCCAGCCCACAAGTGCTCGCTGACACCACGGGCAGCGTCTGGGGTCTGAGTGGACCAGTGGGAATGAGTGCCACTTGGAAGCAAGGGGCAGAGGCCAGACCAGGGAGTGGTGTGAAGCAGGGCAGCTGAGCTCCAGGGAGACAGGAGGAGGGAGGGAGCCGGGGCGTCTAGAGGGAGAGCGTCCCAGGCAGGAGAAGGGCAGGGAGCTGGGGCTGCAGTGATCCAGGAAGAGCCAAGAGCCAGAGGGTGGTGAGGGGGGAGGGCCCCAGGAGGCCCCAGGCCTCCAGGATGGGGGGCACCAGCCTGGAAGGTGGTCGGCTCCGACCCCCTCCTGGGGAAGGCAGGGGTGGATCCGCCTGCAGGCACAACTGGGCCGGGCAGAGCGGCCACGCCTTGGAGCCCTAACTGAACTGAACTGCCCTGGGCCAGCCGCTGACCAAAGGGGAGGAGGCGGGGCCAGGCAGGAGCGACTGCCAGCAGGGGTTCCCTCCCAGGGCCGCCTGTCCAGGGTAGGAAGGGGCTCTCAGGCAGAGCCTCACCTGAGGCAGGCGATGCAAGGCCGGGGAGTCTCAGGAAGAGGCCGGATTCTGGGCATGTGGGGCCATGTGACCGCAGGAGGTGCTTGGCATGGGTGTGACTGAAGTCGGGACTGGAGATGGTGCCTAGTGCTGGGCAGCCCCTCTGCGCCACAGCGGGCTTGGGCCGGAGGGCAGGAGCCTGCTCTGGACTGTTGGAGGGGTCCTGGCCGGTGGAGAAGCCTTGCAGGCAGCAGGGGTGAGTGGCTGTTTCTACACATCAACTCCTCTGGGCCACGGAGTCCAGGAATCTGGTCAAACGTCACCAGGGAGCTCTGTGAGGGTGTTTTGGGGTGAGACGAACTTTTACAGTCCTGCTCGTGGGCCCAGGGTCACTGAGGCCTGAGCTCAGTGGACTGCGGAGAGAACGGACCCGCCACCCAGCTCAGGGCGAGAGCTGAGCCCATTGCTTCAAGGGGACAAACGGAGCCAGCTCTCCACACGGCTTCTGAAGAGGGCAGTGTCCACACGGGCAGGGGCTGGGCTTGCACGACGTTCCTGGAGAGCCTCCTGGCTCCACAGCTGTCCCTGAAGCCCAGGTCCATTACTGCCGGGCCGCAGAGTCAAGCTGGCATCTGAGGACGCTCTGCCCTTGGTGGGCGTCTCAGGAGGGCTGCGCGGCGCCTTCCAGGACAGAGCAGCAAGTGGGCCCCCACTGCACGCGGGCCCCTCCTCCTGCTGGACCCCAGCTCTGGTCTGGGCCGCGGCGGAGGACCACTCGCTGGAACATGAGCACCACTCACCTCCCGTGGGGACGACTTCGGGACGCTGTGTGTGGCGGGCCAACCCGTGGCTGGCGCACAGGGCTGCACCCACCCGGGCGCCTGGGTTGGGCTGCTGTTTGCCAGAAGCTAAGGGGGCACCTCAGGCATCTGCTGGTGACCAGCCCTGCGGACGGAGAGCATCAGGGTGCACAGAGGCCTCCCGGCCAGGCCCCTCCCCATGGCAGTGGCAGCCTCTGCAGTGGAAGGGCGGGGGTCGCCCAGGACTGCCTGGTGCTGCCCACCTGGCCTTCGCCGCCCAGGAGCCCCTTAAGGGGCTGCCTTTGAAGGGCTGAGTAGGAGGAGCAACCGGGTGCGGGGCCCAGCCCTCAGGTGGGGGAGGGAGAAGCCACAGAAAATAGCACAGTCACGGGACGGACGGGAAGGACGGCTGGAGGCCTGGGCAGGGCGGGCCGTGGACAGAGGGCTGGGGTCCCGACCTCGTGGAGGACGGGAAGTTCACCATGAAGCTGCTCATGGAGGAAACGCAAGGAGCCGCTCAGCACCCACACCCCGCCTCCCGCCGAGGGCGCCCGAGCCCCTGGAGTGCTGTCCCCCGCTGCCAGGACACTCTGATGGCTCCCAGCTTCAGCAGTGCCGCCTAGCGAGGACCTGCCCGGGGGGTGACAGCCAGGGGCGTCCACAGCCCTCCTTGGCCCCTGCCAGAATCCCCACCAGGGCGGCCAGCGAGGGGCCTCCTGGGCGTGGAGCCACCACAGACCCGCCTGGCCGGCCTGGAGAGCGGCCCTCGGCTGTGGCCACCTTCCGCCTCAGCAGGTTTCCCGCGGATTCGCAGAACACGCAGCGAAGGGGCAGAGGTACTTCCCACAGGGGGAGCGGAAACTGGGCTCCGTTCTGGACCTCAGTCCAGTGAGAACCAGGCTGGGAGCGCTGGCCTTCCGGAACCTTCTGGGGCTCTGCTTGGGGTAGGGACGGCTTCTGCAGGAAAGGCCTCCTGCTCCCGCCCTGGAAGTCCTTCTTCTGAGCACAGCTGACCCGAGTTGGAGCTGGTCCTGCCCCACTGAGCACCAGCCATGTGCTCAGACTTCCCGGGACGGAATGTTCTGGAACGGCAGCAGGAGGTCAGACACCGCTGTCCAGATCCCAGGATGGATAAAACAGGGCGAGAATGAGCTGAGCTGAGGGAGCAGCACAAATCCCTGCTGAAGGCAGAACCGAGGACGGCAGGGATGTGGAACAAGAAATCGGGAAGCAACTGTGGACGGGTGTTCAGGACAGAAGCCCCAGAGAGGCCAGCGTCCAGCACACGGCCCAGGCCCTGCCCGGCAGCCGTGCAGGGGTGAGCGGGACGTGAGACGGGGTCAGGGAGCGGAGGGAACCCTGAGTCCCCTGGTTGGAGGCCGGCCGTTGAAGCAAGCCGCCCAGGGCACAGCAGCGCTGTCGCGGGCAGGCCCACCGAGCAGGGCCCAGGAGCCAGTCCACGGAGCCGCCGGCCCCTCTGCGAGGCCTTGGGGCGAAGGCTGAGGAGGGCTTTGTCATTCTCCCCCCACGGTGACCTCCAGGCCACAGAGCCTCCCAGTCCACTCTGCAAGGGTCCTGTCCCTCCTGCTCAGGTCCCGTTGCCTGGAACCTGGACGCAGCCTGCTGGCCAGCATCGAGGGGGCGCCAGGAGGAGGCTGCAGCCCTGAGAGCCGAGTGGCCCCACATGTGCAGAGCCAGCGGGCCCATGGCCACGGCTGAGCAGTGGCTGAATCTGGACCCAGTGGCCTGGGCGTGAGGCCCCAGCGGCCTCTCTGAGGACAGGCGGTCTCTCCCTGGGATCCACGTCAGAAGGAAGGCGAGTGCTGCCCCCATAGGTCTGCTGCTCACCAGCACTTTGTCCTTCCACGGTGGCGGCTGCGGACCACCCGGGTGTCCTGAGCCGCAGAGGCCTGTGAGGAAGGTGGCGCGGGGGTGGGGCTGCGGGAGGCCACGCCCACGCTGCTCGGCTCAGGGGCACAAGGACCTCGAGTGGGTGGAGGCCAGCGGCACCTTCGGCATTCCCACCCGCTGACCGGGCCGATCAGCCCCCAAACTGCCCTGAGAAGAGCTGCTGTGGGAGCCCCTGCTCTGCCCAGGGCACAGCCAGGACTGCCACATGGTGCCCACCCTGCAGACCCGTCCAGACCAGCTGCTGCCTTGGCCTCCCTGGAGTCTGTTTTGTTCCCAATGATTTCAGGCTTGCAGATACTGCAGTTCTCCACGTGGTCCTCTTCAGCCAAAATCCCCGTAAGAACATGACAGCGCCGACAACCCGCTTTCCGCTTTCCGCGGAGAGCCTCTGGGGCGGACGCTCTGCGCCCTCTGTCCTCCTCCCCGCGTGGCCTCCTGCTCTGCATGGTTCCTTGACACGTGGTCAGCTTTGCTCTGGCCACTTTGATGCCCCGAGCCCTTTGGTACTCAATGCTGTGTTTCCAGTTCCTCACTACGAAGAGGCTGACCGCTCCCCGCCAAGCCGTCCTCAGCCCATCCCGTGGGCCGTGGTGCGTCCTGGAGGCCGACGCCGGGGGCGGGATGGGTGGGCCAGCTGCCTCCTGCCCTCAGCATCTCCAAGGAGAAGGACGGGTCCCTCGGCCGATGGAAGGTCGCTGGGCGGGAAAGCCCGGCCAGAAGGGGCAGGTCTAGCTGGAGCGGCAGGCGCTGGTCAGCTGGCCGTCTCCGGGCCCTTTCACTCCGGAGGACCCGGGAGCTGTCAAGCCACAGCGGTGGAGCTTGGGACTCTCCCTGCAGCCCGACTCTTACCAAAGGAGCGTTCCACCTCGGGGCTCGCGCAGGTAGGGCGCCCAGACGCCCAGCCAGATCCCAGGAAGCCACCTGGTCTTAAGAGCAGCACACAGCCAGGTCCTCAGGCCTCGGGCTGTGAAAAGGTGGAAACGGAGGCTGCAGAGGAATCCTGACGCCAGCCGGGTACGCAGCACACGCCAGACCCACGTCACTCAGCTCTCTGGGGAGGGGCCTGGCGCTGACGCAGGTGACACTGTTGCCTCTTTGGAAGTCGGTTTTAAAGTCCATAATACCTTCCAAGGGCTCGGGAGCCACAGGACACAGGCGCCTCCCCCGGGGTGAGCCGTCCTCAGGGTCGCACCTGGGCCTTTGCCTCCTTGGTCCCCGCAGGTGCATAAGGCCACACTCCAGCCCTTGCTCAGCTGGTAGTAGGAACCAGGCCTGGGGGACCCCATAGGTCAGAGGAGCTGGTGCCCGCCTGGCATCGGGCAGCAGTCTGCCCTGCAAACCAAGGCACCCACCTTAGCGCAGTGGGCATGAGGGGCGCCAGCCTGGGAGGAGGCGCAGGGCCCCTGGGTGCCACGCAGCACACGCAGTCTCTGCAGGAGAAACTTGGAGAAGCAGAGGGCAGGTGAGGCCCAGGGTCTGCGCCGTGAGCCTCCTCCTGGGACAGCACCAACCTGGGTGCCCACCAGTTCAGGGCCTGGAAGCTGGAGCCTCAGCCCACCAGGTCCCTGGGGGTCAGTCCTCTTTGCACCTCTGTGACCAGTTCCTCCGAGAGCAGCCCCAGGGGAAGGTTTCAGAGGTCAGCTCACAGCAGGAGGACTGCACGGCCCTGGGCCCAGCCGAGGCAGCACATCATGGGGGCCAGGTCATGGCGGCCAGGAGGCAGGGAGAGAGTGCTGGCGAGGTGCCAGGGACAGAACATGAACCCCAAAGGCTCACCGGTGACCCTCCTCCTCCCGCCAAGCTCACCTGCCCACAGTCACCCCTCCGCTAGTCCACTCAAGTGGAGTAAGCCAGCTCTCACCAGCTAGTCCTTCTTGCATTGTCTCACACCAGGGCTTTGGGGGACAATTCGGGCCTAACCCCGACCCCGGGCACTGCGGTGGGGCTAAGCTGCATCCCTCCCGGGCAGCACCTTCTCCTGTGTCCTGGACCCATTGGGTTCACTGTGGCGTGTGGATCCTCTGACGTGTTCTACCTCCCTTTTCTATTGTTACTCTTTTCCTTCTTGACTTCCTGGCACTCTTCACGTATGAGAGGACTCAGCTCTCTCTCCATGAAATGCAATGAACCCGTTTCCACTTGGCTTCAGCAGGGTTTCCACAGCTCTTGCCACGCAGAAGTTGTTCTATTTTTCTGTGGTCAAATTTATTAGTGCGCAGAGCTCTGGGTTTCGTGGCAGCTTAGAAAGCCGCTTCCCATCCTGAAGTTTCAAAGAAGGCTCTGATCTTAGAAAACCGCTTTTAAGATCTTATTTTTAACTATGAGATGTTTGAGCAGCAGAAGTGCCTGCTGCTGTGTTGGGATGGGCAGCTCCCAGGGTCCCCCACTGTGTGCCTGCGGGTCCCCTGCGCCTGGTCCCCTCCCTGCGCCCGGTCCCCTCCCTGCGCCCAGCACCACTGGCCGCTATGAGCCTGACGTCCACAGCTTTTTCCACAGGCTCTTCCTTTGAAACCCCCAGCTCCTGTGGGCTCGCTTCCAGGACCCCTCTCCTCCCTGCCTGGACGCAGCCGCCTGGCTGGGGTCCTGGCGCACGGCCCTCTCGGTCCCCTCTACCCTGCCTTCCCTGATGGCCGTCCTTCCTCCGCCATCTGCAGGGCTCTTCCTTGGTTCCCACAGCAGAGCCTGCATATCTGTTTCTCTTTGTGGCTTCTGGATGTTTTCCAGGGAGAGAGGAGGGATCTGACCAAACCAGTGGCATCAGGACTTGGCATCCAGGCCACCGCTGACGTCCTGCGGGTGCCCAGGGCCCGGGGCGGCTGCCCCTCCTGGAGGAGGCGTCTCCGTGCCTTTCAAGGACCCCGCTGCTTACATTCCCGTCACTGCCCAGACCCGCACACCCTGCCTGCCAGGCTCAGCCTTGGGCTGTGGGAGGGGCGGAGGGCAGCTCTCCCCCGGCCTGTGCACCGCAGCACCAGGTCCAGGCTGGAGCACACCTGACCTGAGCCCACCTCGCAGCAGCTGCCCAGCAATGGCCCCTCGGCTGCAGAGCCTGCGCCCCTGGACAGGGAGCGGACTATCTCCCCACCTGCCCGGGCCGCTTGGAGGTCTGTGGACCCCAGCCCCTGCCCAAGGGCAAGCTGCCCTCTATCTCCTCTAACTGGCACAGAAACAGTGCCCATGGGGGTGGCGTCTCTGTGGACTCGCCCTCCCTGGCCTGCAGTGGGGGAGGGCTCACGGCTCAACCTAAGCTGACCCCGCCAAGCAGGCGCGTGGAATTTGCAGAGGAAGTGTGGCAGATGAATGTCACCTGGAGGCCGGTGGCCCAAGCCTCCAGACCAAGTGGCCCCTGTCATCTGGCACTGCGGCAGGCGCCAGCTCCCCACGCCCCTGCTCTGTGCTCGGACGCCGACTCTTGTGGACAGCGGTGCCTGTGTCTTGCAGAGCCAGTGTCCCTCCTGCTCCTGGAACACAGAAGGGGGCCTTCGCGGCACCCAGTGCCCTGACGGCACTGCCGAGACGGGGCTCCATCCGCGTAGAAGGCAGTTAGAAGGACCCGCTGCCCGGCCTCACTTGGACGGGGAGGGCTCCTCGCCCCTGGGCCACGTGGCCGGAGTCACTGGGAAGTGCAGTTCCAAGCTCCGCACGGCTGAGCCCGGCCTCGGCCCCCGCGGCTGGGTATAGAATCCTCAGCTGCGTCACCACTTCTGAGGATCTTGGCGGGCCTGCCCCCGACACCTGACCCAGGGACCCTGACGAGGAGGGAAGGCCGTGGCACTGCCAGGCCCTGCAGCGCCTGGCTCAGCTCCCCTGGCCCTGACCACCTGCCCGTCACGGGGCAGCCAGCAGCGCCCTGCCGCGTCCGCTAGGACCCTCCCCAGCCTTCCATTCTGGGCTTTCCTCTGCGGGCCCTTCCGGCCGTCTCCCCTGGGCTTCTGCTTCCTCCTGTGACGGGCCGTGTGCAGCCAGTGCAGCCCACCTCCCGCGTGTCTCTCAGGCCCACAGCTTGTCTGTCTTCTCTGCATTTTAGGAAACCTCCTCCTCTGTCTCCCAGGCTCCCCACTGAATTTTACGCTGAACACCTAGCTCCAGGCTTCCCAGGTCCCCCCTGTTCTCCGGGTGCCCCTTCTTTGCAGAGAACCCCATTCCTGCAGTGTGGGTGCAGCACCTCAGGACCCTCCTCGGAATTCAGCAGCAGCTGTGGCTCTAACGGCCCTTCCTGCTCGAGGCATCAGCCTGTGCAAGGCTGGACCCCCCAGGGCAGTGCTGGGGGCCCTGCGAGAGCTGGTCAGGAGCCAGGCACGAGGTCCCGTGACATCAGCTTTACCCCATAAACTTCCAGGAGGTCGTCTCAGGCCTCCGCGGCTACCGCAGGACACGGACAGGACCCCTCGTGGGGACCCGAGAGTTCCCACGTTGCTGCCCCGTGCTGGCAACAGGTGTTACTGCCCACGGGCTGCAGTGGGGCTCCCCTCGCGAACGCAGAGCCCCGTCCACAGGCGGGGGCAGTGACGGCGTGTGGAATGAGCAGGAGGACGGACCTGCAGGGGGTAGGACGTCCTGAGGGACTCGGGCCACGCACCCAGCATCCCTGTGAGCACAGCCAGCTCCCAGGCCCAGGCCCAGGGCCCCTGCCACGTGCTTCCTTGGTCAACACCAAGACTGCAGCTGTGCACGGGGGTGACTGGAAACCGCCAGGGCCACTCCTGTGGGGCGCCTCGGCCCTCGACCCCACCCCCAGATCCACCACTGTGAGAACCAGACACTGCCCCCAGCCTAGCGGCCACCAATTAAAACCAGGACCATCTCCCACAGGTGTGGGCTGGGAGGCATGAACAGGCCAGGGCCACACCAGGCTGGCCTGCTGAGGGCCCAGTGGGCAGCTCCCTAGGGCAGGAGGCACCACCACTCCCAGAAGCCCAGGCACCAGCCACCGAGAACCTGCCCTGCCCCTGCCCAGCCCTGCCCTGCCCTGCCCTCCCTGCCCTCCCTGCCCTCCCTGCCCTGCCCTGGCAGCGTCTGCTCCGAGTCCACTGGTGGAGCCCCCGTGGGACAGAGAGGCAGCTTGCTCTCCAGTGTGGAGCTGCTGCCCTCCCCTCCAGACAAGAGAGCCGGGGTTTGGCACGGGGTCGAGGGACATGGCCTATCTTAAAGTTGGCCCCTCTTACAAATCTCCAATACTATCAAGCCGCGCATTCCTGAGGCTAAAAATAAGTGCGAAACCCGACATTTCCTAAGACCCGGACATCCTGGCCAAGAACATTGCGGCTGCAAGTCCCACGAAGAGGCCACGGGTTGACGGGAAGAGGGATCACGGCCCAGACAGGGACGGCGGGGAGGCCACGGGCCTGGGGTCTGCCTGAGCCCCCAGGCCCTGCCCCAGGCAGCCAGTGACGCCCACACCCAGGAACATCGGCCTTGCCTGGATGGGGCCTGCAGACCTCACAGGCCATCTGGGACCCTGAACAGACTCACGCCCACAGTGGTGAGCCCAGAACCTGAGGGGAAGTGCAGGGACTCCAAGGACGCAGTGGGGACATGACAGAGAAAGTAAGGGGCAGGCCAGGAGCACCAGGGTCAGCAGCCCAGGGTCAGCAGACTCAGGCAGGAGGAGGAGACAGGGGCCAAGCACACCCACCAGGTCAGAGGAGGACAGCCTCAGGCCAGGAGGGCACAAGGAGCAGGTAAGTGGATGATAAATGATGGGGTGGGAGACAGGGAGGAACAGAGAGAAAGGGACAGAGCCGACAGAGAGACACAGAGGGACAGAGAGACAGAGATAGAGACAGAGAGACTCAGAGAGGGACAGAGAGAAAGAGATAGAGGCAGAGAGACACAGAGAGGGACAGAGAGAAAGAGATACAGGCAGAGAGACTCAGAGAGGGACAGAGAGAAAG
>JAJEJO010002403.1:212154-225491 GCA_020662805.1 Glaucomys volans | reverse complement strand
AAGAGAGGCAGAGAGACTCAGAGAGGGACAGAGAGAAAGAGATAGAGACAGAGAGACACACAGGGAAAGGAGAGACACAGAGAGGGAAGAGAGACAAAGCACGACAGACAGAGACAGAGACAAGAGGAATTTCTACTGTAAGGAAACTAAAATAAAAACTTGGAAAACAAGTTCCTGGTAGTCGGGGTCTGCCTGCGAGAATGACCTGCCAAGTGACTCCCCAGTGGCACCAGCAGGCCCTGGCTGGGGTATCCAGCAGAGCCCTGAGGGACGCTGTGTGACCCCAGGGCTGTCTGCTCTGTCATAGCAGTGGCATTAGCAGATGCACCTGGCAAGAAGAAGTCACCAAATATAAACTTTGGTGGAAAAGGGGGCCGAGACGTGCCCAGCTGGGTCCCATGCCCAGGAGAGGGCCCCAGGCCCAGTAGGGGTTCCCCACAGAGCCATGCACTGTCCCTGCTGGACCATCATTTACCCATTGTGAGGTGTGCTCTAGATCAGTGTGAACCCTTCCCTCTGTGAGGTCTGCTCTAGAGAAGTGTGAACCCTTCCCTCCGTGAGGTCTGCTCTAGAGCAGTGTGAACCCTTCCCTCTGTGAAGTCAGCTCTAGAGCAGTGTGAACCCTTCCCTCTGTGAGTTCTGCTCTAGAGCATTGTGAATGGTTCAGACTCACTTGTGTGAATCCTTCAGTGACCTCTAGGCCACACCCCTGCCCCGCCTCTGGGCTGATCTGGGGTTGGAAGGGTTTCGTAGGTCATGACCATCAGACCACCATCCCAGTGGTCCTGCTCCCACTTGCATGGCCTCAGTCTGCACCTCAGTCCATGTGAAGTTCACCTGGGACTCAGGTGTGTCTCGTACGTGATCCCGACTCTCCGAGGGACCTGGGACTGGGTGTTCGCCAGGAAAGGGTCTAGGGAGACATGCTGTCTGCAGCAGGGCCTCAACTGCAGCCCTGCTCGGGGGACAGTCTAGGCTGAACGGCAGGGAGCAGGGGTGCTGCTGGAGGCAGGGCCCATAGGCCACAGCAAGCCCTCCCCAAAGAGGCCCAGCAGGCCCCGAGCAAGGGCCCAGGGTATGGGGCTGTCCCAGGAGGGGTTCACTGCAGGCAGCTGACTCTGACGTGGGGCACTGGAGCCACACTGGCTCAAAGAGAGGGCCCTGGACCTGTGGGTGGACAACAGTGTCACAAACCAGGCTGGGGACAGGGCCTGTGGCCAGGAGGTGGGGGTGCCCCATGAAGGGATGGGCAGCATGCAGGGTCCCCCAGAGGAGGCTGGTGCCCAGTGCTGCCACTAGTCTCTTGGGGGGTGGCTTTGTCTGTGGGTCCTGGACTCAGACGGGCAGCGAGTCAGACTGTCCAGCCCTGGTCAGGCTGACTGGGGGTCTCCCTGGCCTTTCTTTCCCTCAGACCCTTTGAGCCTCTGCTGGGACACTGCCCCCAGGTCCAGGTCCTGCTGACACAGGGCACCCAAGGCTGCTCAGGGGTCAGCTCTGGGTCCTGCCCACACAAGCCTGGGCCCTGGAGTCTCCGTGGAGAGGCAGGATCTCTCTTGGCACCATGGTGGGCAGGTCAGGGATGGGAAGGAAGAGGCACAGGGACCCTGGGTGCTGGGAGGCAGGGGGCAGCCTGCTGAGGTGGTGAGGCTGTCCCCAGGAGCGGGGTGGGGGAGACAGGGGTCTGGCTGGCCCCAGGCCCAACTGGAAGGAGAACCAGAACTTGGGGCCAAGTGAGAATTGCTACATCCCCAAGTTCTTTCTGCGACTAGATCTGGGGACATGGGCCTGGCCTCTTGGTGGAGGGCTATGGAGGGGTCCACAAGGGGCACTTGGTGGTCAGCACCACAGCATGTCCCTTCAACGTGGGGGTCAGGGGCAGGAACCATTTCTGCTCACCCCAGGGTGACGAAGGGCTTTGGGCTGCTCTCTGTCCACAGCTGGTCCAGAACCCAAGAATGGAGGGAGCCCAGGCCCAAGACAGCAGGGACCCTCTCCCTGTCACCCAGTGCCCCTCATCCCTTCTTCCAGCTGCCTTTGCTTGCCAATGCAGATGTGGAGGGACAAAGGGGGACCTTGGAGACAGGCCCCTGTGGTCACTTCCCTGGTAGGAGCTGTGGTGCTGAGTCCGGGCAGGTCCTCCATCTGCCACCAGCCACCTCCACGCGCCTTCCACGGTGGCCCAGACCCCTTTGGGCACAGAGTGATGGAGGCAGGTCTCTCTCCAGATGCTCGGCCCCAGGCACTCGGCCACGAGCTGGGAGGGGCCAGGCTGTGGGCACAGGGCAGTGGGCACGTGCTGGCTCGGAGAGTCCACGTGCCGCAGGACTGTGCTAGGGCTGTGGCGGAGGCTGGTTGTGCCGCCTGGCCCTGTCCTGCTGGACGGGCCTCCTCTGGCCGGGCACAGTGCAGGAGGCAGGGCTGTCTGCGGGAGCTGCTCCCGAGCTCTGGCGGGGACTGGCTCGCCCGCTGACAGCGGCGGCTTGTCCTTGGAGCGTCTCTCTCGGCTATAAATACACGCTTGAGTCAGAAAATCAAAGGCTTCCAGCCAGGCAGCCGGCCCTTCCCAGGGCTCCGCGCGGCGGTCAGGCCCTCCCCTGTCCGGCGTGGCCTACTTTCCAAGGCGAGCGGGGTTGAGATGGAAATAATCAACAAAGAAAGGCCCTGGGGCTCCTCCGGCTGGCAGATGGTGACTGCGGGCCTGGACGCGGGCCCTGGACCTGGGGCCAGGCCGGGGAGCCCCATGAGGCCTGGCCAGCCCCCACCCAGCCAGGGCACCAGTGGGTCCGGCTGTCCCCAGAGACCCTGTCCCCTCGAGCCCAGCCTCGAGCTGCAGAAGGACCAGGAGTCTCCCGCCCCCCAGGCTCCACAGACCCTCCCGCCCCCGTCAGGGTCCCGGAGGTGGAGCTCAGACCTCCCGAGCTGCCAGCGCTCGGATGAGCGTCCTGCAAAGTAGCCAGGGCCACATACCGCGATGTCCAGGTGTTGGGCAGCCACTGTCCTGCCCTGGCTTGGGCACCTCTCCCCTGAAGGGACACTCTGCCCCCACTCGGGCCCCTCAGAGGCCTCTGCCCAGGTGGGCTCCCAGCAGGCAGAATCTCACGGACACCAGGAAGGTGCCCACCAGACACGAGCTCTCGTGGACAGCGCTGGCCAGAGGGAGGGTGGCCAGGCCAGCATGCCCCTCCCACGTCCTCACGGGTCCCATGCTCCTCACGGTGACCTTCTATCACTTGCACCTACACAGGAGCTGCGGCTCCTGACCCGGCCTGGCCCACCCTGCCGGGGTCGTCCTGCTGGGCAGGGGCCTCTGGGGCCCAGGTCCCTGGGCAGAAGCCCTCAGCCCCTCAGTGTCGCGCCGGAATCCGTGGCCGTGGCCTCTGCCCTGTGGAACGCTGCCCCTGGGGTCCCCAGACCAGGACCAGGACCTGAGCCTGAAGCACGCGCTCGCCTGGACAGAGGAGCCAGGCCCTGGAACTTCTGGAAACACACACGTCAGAGCTGCAGGGAGTCCGGGGACAGGGACGTGGCGCTGGGCGGCTGAGGTTTCGGGCTGGTCCTTGGCCGCACCCCCGGGATTCTAAGCAGCTCCTGCACAGACCCCACCAGGCCCCCTCGCCCTCCCGGGGACGCAGGCTTGCTGACCCGGGGCTCGCTCTGCTGGCGCACTGATCGCGGTTTCACGCAGCGAGTCGGCCCGCGGCCACTGAAGTGGATTCAGGGAGCAGCAGCCGCCAGCCCTGCAGACCCACCCCGGCCGCTCTGGGGGATCAGCAGCAGGCGTCCTTATAAGGGGCTGAGGAAAAGCAGAGGGATAGGAAGGCCGCCCGAGGAGGGGCAGGCGCGGAGCAGCCCCGAGCCAGGACGCCCGGAGCCGGGACAGGCTGGGGGAGCTCCCTGGAGTGCCTTCTGCCTGCAGCCCTGGGAGGGAAGAAACCTTGTCCTCAGCTACCACTCGAAGCAGCCACAGGACATTTGCATACATGTCCCCCCAACCCCAGCACTCGCCCCTGAGCTCAGGGGCCTTGCAAGAGGAGGGCCTGGCCTGCAGAGGGGCTGCTGCTGAGTGCCCACGAGACCAGGGCCAGCACAAGGGCTGAGGGGCAGGGGTCACGGGCTCTGCGGCTCGTGCCCAGGGAGGAGGGGAGGGGCCTGCATGTTGCTGGGAGCACATTCCTACTGGGAAAGGAGCCGGGCTGCACCTCTGGGCCCCTCGGCCACACCTGCGGCAGGAGTGGGCAGGCACCGGGGACTCCGGCGCACTGCTGGTGGGCCGGGCCCCGTGGACTCTGGGGTCCAAGTGTGCAGCGAGGACCCAGCCAGCACCTGGCTCTGTTGCTGGGGCCACGAGTCGGAGCAGCCCTGCTGCTCCCTGCCTGTCAGGCTCTGCCCTGGCGGTCCACCTGCAAGTCTGACCTCAGTGTAACATCAGGTTGGGCCCTGCTGCTGCCTCGGTGACCCCGGGGAGGGAGGCTGGGGATGCTTCCCCGCAGCTGGAAGGAGCACGGCCTCCCCACCTGGGTCGGAGCACGGCCGGGGGCCTGCGAGGGGAGTCCACCCCCGTGGGTTCCAACCTCACCCCAGAAGACACCCCAGGCGCCCAGGCCTGCTGAGACGCACTCCCGCCAGCCCCCAGCGTCCCCGTCCTGGGCTGCACTGTCCTCACAGATGACCTAGAAGAGCCCTCTGCAGAGCGACGGCAGCTGGACCTGCAGCAGGACAGATGCCCTGTGGGGTGGCAGCAGGACCAGGCCCCGTGAGGACGCCGCCCGCCCTTCCATCTGGCAGTGTTGGCGCTGGCCACCGGCCTCCCGGGAAGGGCCGACCCCATGCCTGTCCCCGCAGAGCTCACCCCCTGCCCTGCACGGGGCGCAATGTGGCCCCAGGTTCCCGGCCTGGACTCCAGCTGCCACCGCGGGGCGGCGCTGACCTTCCACAGGGGTCGCAGCGGCCCTGCTGCTTCCGGCTGGACAGGAGCCCCGGGCGCCTGCTGCTGGCCCTGCGGGAGCCCAGGCTCCGCCGCACCGGAGGCTCTGCCGAGTCCTCGGGTTAAAAACGCCCTCGTGCCTCGTGCGGAGCGGAGGGCGCAGGCCGGCTCTGCCCGGCGGGAGGCTGCCTGTCCACCGGGACCGGGCAGCACGGCTCCGGCCCTCGCAGCGCCCGGCCACAGCCAGGTCTGCAGAGCTGCCACCAACACCCACCGAGGACAGCCAAGGACGGTCCGCTTGGCTCGCGGTGTCGGGCCGCGTCACGCCAGCCAGCGCTGGGCGAGGGGCAGAGCATCCGGCGGAAGGGCCTGGGGGAGGACAGCGGCCCACCTGAGGGAAGATGGGTCCTTCCCAGGCTCGCCGGGCCCCTCCGCCCGCCATGCCCACCGGCCACGTTACGCCGGGCCAGTGCACTCAGACGGGGGTGGACACTAGGCCCTGGCACTCACATCCACCTGCTGCACATTCCTGCCCTGACGCGGGTGGGGACCGCCACCCAAGCCAGAGGACGCGGCACCCGCACCCACCACCTCTGCCCACAGGCTCTGGGACCGTGGAGGACCTGTGCCTTCCCCGTCTCCTTCACCAACCTCCCAGAGGGACTGGACTGAGCTGCCCCAAGATGGCATGGCCCACCCCGGGCAGGGAGGTGGCAGCAGTGTGGCCACAGGTCTGCCCTGCTTGCCTTTCTCCTCAGATCTGGGTGCTGGTCCCCAGTCAGGTCAATGGCCCTGACCTCATTCTCTGTGTATTCTGGACCTGTGGCATCCAGAAGCAAAATGAGAACAAGTCTGACAATACACTATACTGTGGCCAGTGAGGTGGAAATGGAAGTGGTCAGGACACCTCTCAAGTAATGTCCCAACAGGGAGAAGGCAGGAGAATGCCCTAACCACCTCCTTCCTACCTCTCTGATTGGCTGGAATACAGATATGATGGCTGGCGCATAGGCAGTCATTTTAGACTATGAGTCAGCAACCAGGAGGTGAGGACGGCGTACAGCAGGACACAGAGGGGGTCCCCACTCTGGGATGCCTTGAGCATGGACACCCTATCCATTCAAGCACCCCTCATTCCTTTTTCCTGCCTTTCCTATGGATCTCTTAGGACTTGTGCCTTGTTACCTACAATGGTGACAGGGGACCTGCCTCCTGGGCAGGCGGGGCTTCCGAGGGTCTGCCGGGAAGGTCCCACGTAGGCCTTCTGGGCAGCGCTCCTTCCTGTACTCGGAATTCACTTCTTTTCTATTAGGATCCTCTCTCCTTGTGTGGCTGGTAAAGCTCGCCAGGGAGCAACTGGGCTGCTTTCTTTGAAAGATGTCGACCGCTGAGGCAATCAGATCCATGCTTGGGACCGCCGCGTGTCCACTGCCCGGCTGCGGTTGTTCTCTAGACCCGTGTCCACTTATCCAGGTTTCAGTGCATCACACTGCCGCGTTCCTGCTGCCTCTGCACCCCTGGGCGGGCCGTGGGGTCCTGCACCCCAGAGGGGGGCCGTGGGGTCCTGCACTCCAGAGGGGGGCCGTGGGGTCCTGCCCAGAGGGGGCCGTTTGCACACCTGTCTTTTCGGAGTCCGCCTTTGGTGATGTCGGCTCCCCAGGCAGAGCACTGCTGTGTGGAGGAGGCTCTAAAGTCCTGGAGTGACCCAAGTGCACCCACAGTACCGTTGGCCCACACCCGTCCCCAGGCGTCCCCGTCTCTGCGGCGGGCAGGTGGAGGTTTTGAGCAGAGTCCACCACCTCGGGCTTATCCGTGGCAGACCCTGGAGGTCCGTGCTGAGTCGCCCTCCCCCTCAGAGGACTGAACCCACCTCACACCGAGCCCTGCTTTCCACCCCCAGGCAGTGTGAATCTGGGATGTCAACCTCCCGGGCCAGCAGGTGGCCACAAACCTCAAGAGGGAGGCTCCCTCCTCCACACAATGCCCAGATGCAAGCGGGTTCAGAGGGACAGGGCCAGCAGACAGCACTGAAACTCACCCTCAGTGGGAGGATGTCCTCTGTGGGTAGGGTTCCCCACTACACTGCCCTCCCCATGACCATCCCTCTCCCCGGGGGCCTCCAGGTCAAGCCCAAGTTCAAGTTCAAAGTCCAGCAGATGCCAGTCCAGGGCCAGCCGGCTTCAGCTGCCCTTCTCCTCCCATTCCTGCACACACTCCAGGTCCAGCTTCTGAGAGCGCTGCCCGCCGACGGCTCCCTGGGGACAGCACCTTTTGCTTCCAGCGGGAGCGATGGCCAGAGCTGAGTTCCCTGCCCCACGAGTCCCTGCTGCGCAGTGAGCCTGGGGCAAAGGGCGGCCTGGGGGTGGGCGAGAGGAGCCCCTCGGCTGGCTCCCGCCGGCTGCCCCTCCCTCAGTGCCGGTGGCGGGAAAGCCACAGTGTGGGAACGGAGTGCGCCGCCCACAAAGGCACAGTGACCAATGCCGCTGCCTGGGCCCTGGTGGCGACGGCGCGTGTGGGAGCCAACAACCCGCCTCTTCCCAGCGCCGCTGCCCGCGGGGCCTGTCTGGGAATGCGGACAGGACCGCGCCGGGCGGGTGTCCAGGGGCGGTGGCCCGCGGCCGGCCAGAGCCCCCGCAAGGCTCGGATCCTCCGGCTGGCGCGGCCCGGGGGCCTGGCCGCCCGACCGCCCTGACCCGAGGGCGCGCCGTCCATGTCCCGCTCGACGCCCCGACGCCCCGGGACGCGGGGACCCGCCCCGCACCTCGCCGGTCCCTTTGACGCAGCCGCGTACGCCGGGGACACTGCGCGGTCACCGGCGCGGAACAGCGACCACAGCGGCCAGCGCAGGACGCGAGCTCGGGGCTGCGGGAGCGGCGGGGACACGTGGGCCCAGCGGGCCTGGCCGAGCTCGGAGCTGCGGGCCTCGAGGGGGACCCGCCGCGCCAATGTCCCTGCGCTTTCGCGGTGCGGCCTGGCCCCTGGGGTGAGCTGCAGGGCACCCCGCCGGCCCCCAGCACGCCACCCCGCCCCTCGGCCGGGCTAGGCCCCGCCCCCTGACCAGACCCCGCCCTTCGCCCCGCCCAGGCCCCGCCCCACCCCCTTAGCTGGGACTCCACCTGCACTGTCCTCCCACTCCAGCCTCCGCTGCAGTGTCCAGCCCTCCCGCGCCCTCTGCGGCCTCTCTCTGCTAGTGAGGTGCCTCCCACACTCTTTGGAGGCCCCCTTCGCCCCTTCAGACCCAAGCCTGGTTGAGACCCCCGGGAGGAGACCCCACAGCCAAGCATTCCATGGCATATTTTCCTTCCTTCTTATTCCTCCCCAGTGTTAAAATTGGCGTTCTTACTTCCTTCGTGGCCACCTCTTCTCCAGTGCTGGACAGTCATGTTGGGGGCCTGAAGAGGGGTCTTACATCTGCCCCAGGGTCTTCAGTGACCACATGCAGAGTGGGCGCAATAAGGTTGAGCTGGGGTGGTGGCATTCAGCTGCCCTGGGCTGGAGCGTCACAAACTCGTGGGTGTGGACACTAGGACATCCCGAGCTAGCCTCACTCCAGGTGGGCAGGGGGACATTCAGGACAGAAGCTCTGACCAGAACCTGGCTGGGGGCCCTGCACCTGCCCCATGGTCCAGAGGCAGGCCTCCCAGCCGCGCACTGAAGGAGGCTCGCGGTCAGGGAGGGGCGCCTACATCTGGCGTCACCCCGGCTGGGACCAGCCCTGGCTCAGGGTGGGGACAGCGTCCGCCTCCTCACTGAGGGTGTGCGGCTCTGCGGACTCCTGACGGACAGCCTTCGCCCCATGGCCCTTCCTGTCCCAACCTTCTTCGGTCGCAGGAGCCGAGCTGGGGCAGGATGGGGGGAAGCGTCCGGAAAGTCCCCTTTGTTAGCCCGGGGCCGAGTCCAGCATCCGGGGATCCCTGCGGCGGAGCTGCCATAGGCGCCCGCCCAGGCCAGGGGGACCCCGCCCGCGCCTGCACGCAGTGTCCTGCTCAAGCACTTCCACCGAAAGCCAGGCCCCTCTCTGGGTGGCTTCCCACTCAGCTTGGAAGGCAAGCCGGTGCCCTCTGGCCTGAGGGAGATGTGCCTGAGGGCCAGCTGGGCCCCGCCCAGACAGAGCCCCAGGCCACTGTCCCTCATGCGCGGCAGCGATCCTTCTCATTTCTTTCCCGTTTTTTTATCATGATAAAATGCACATGGTGTAAAACTCACCACCTGAGCCATTTCTTTTGGGGTATGTACCAGGGACTGAACCAGGCACCCCACCATTGAGCCACATCCCAGCACTTTTTATTTTGAGACAGAATCTCACTAAGTTGCTGAGGCTGGCCTTGAACCTGCGATCCTCCTGCCTCAGCCTCCTGAACCGCTGGGATTACAGGTAGGAACTGTGGGTGCTGCCAGTCACATGCCACGAGGGTTTGATACCTCAGGGCCATGCACTTAGGGCCAAGGGGGCCAGGCACCACGGTGACCCGCCCCTCAACACCAGCCCCCCGCGTGGCACCCGTCTGCACCCCGTCCTGTGAGCGTGGACCAGGGGCCTCGTGTCAGGGCCACGACACGGTGCTCATCCTTTGGTGAGGCTGACCCCGAGCGTGAGGTCCTCAAGGTCGCTGAGCCCAGATCTTCCAGGGCTGACGGCATGTGCTGCAGGGATGGCCACGTCCTGTCTGTCCCCTGCTGAGAGTGGCACTGGCCGCTCCGCACTTTGCTCTTGAGAAGGACGCTGCCACGGACGCGGGCACAGGGTTTTCCCAGGAGAGGCTGCGCCTTCCAAGGAGCCGCCACCCAGTTCCATGGAGGTGGCACGCCCCAGCCGCGGCGCAGGGCCTCCGCGCCTCACCTGCCCCAGCGGCTGCACCCGCGCCTGCACGCGCTTTCTCCGCCTGGTTCCCAGCACCATCCTGATGGTGGCTCTGCTCCTTTAGTCTCCTCGCACTTCCCTGCTGACCTCAAGCCCTTCTCCCTGCTGACCGCTCGTGTGTCTTCCTAGGGGAACTGTCTCTGAGTCCTTGGTGGTTTCGCTCTGTGGCGACCAAAGGTGGCCCCGTGGGCAGCAAGGTCCAGGCGTGGAGGCAGCCGCTCTGTGTCTCAGTGACAGCCCAGGTGGAGGCTGTGGGCTCAGCTCAGGTCCAGGACCGGCCTCTACCCAGAGCTGCCCAGGAGGACGTGGGCTCTGGGGCCCCACTGAGGTGCCCTGGCCTGGGCCAGCGGAGGCCAGCCCTCCACAGCTGGTGGCCTGGAGAGTGGGGGAGGGTCCCCAGGTGGACAGTAGGCAGGTAGTGGGCTTGGGGCCACACTGACACTCATGACTGAGTGACTTGTAAGGTGACAACCTGGGTGATGGCTTCCCCGGGGGCTGCGCCTCCAGGGGACCATGCCCAGCCCTCCTTGGGCTGAAGGCCCTGCCCCACTGCGGCCCCCACACCACGCCCAGCTGCAGAGAGTCCCCGCAGCCACCCTCCTCTCCACAGCCCCCACAGTGAAGCGACTGTCACCAGAAGCACCCAGGACCCTGCCGTTCAAGGGCACAGACCCTCCAGACTGAGCTGGCACGAGTCCCCGTCTGAAGGTCCCCTCGGAGCCGCGCTGGCCTGGCTGTTGGCACTCAGAGCTCCTCTGAGGCCTGTGCTCGGGCCAAGTATGGATTGTGGATGCTCCACTGCTCGCCAGGAGGAGGCTCCTGGGGCGGCCGGGCGAGTGTGGAGGTGGACGCTGGTCTGATGCCCATCGAGCAAACGGCTGAAGTACTTAATTTGCAGGAGGCGAGTGCTGGATGGCCCGTGCCCGGTGCTCCGCTGGCTGCCGGTGCCTCCTGCTCCGAGACGCCTCCTGGGCAGCACCAGGGCTGAGCCCAGGGGCGTGCGGGCTGCGGGCTGCGGGCTGCGGGCTGCCGAGTGAGGCTGGAACCTCTGGGCTCTGGGGGCTGCGGCTCCAAAGGCGGACTGAGCTCAGGCGGGGACGGAGGGAGAGGCGAGGAGAGGACGGGGAGCCACGAGCCCCCGAGGCGCCCTGGGGGAGGCTCGCGAGCGGCCGCCTTGCTGAGCCTCCTGCAGCTTCTTCACGGTGGGAACTTCCAGCTTCTCAAAGCACAGGCACCTGGGGGCAGCGGCCAAGCACGCTGGACAGCAGGCCCACAAACAGGCCTGCCCCGTCCCGGGGTGCCACCCGGCCCTGGTCCCCGTAGATGTCCAGGCCGCCCGAGCACCACCTGCCTTGCCACTGCCTCCCCGCTCCTGGACTCCCACACCCCGAGGCGCGCTGCTGAGGTGGGCGGACTCAGAGCCTCCCAGGAGTCCGCTTGGCAAGGCCAGCTGGGCGGTGACCCCACAGATAGGCCAGTGGATGAGGGGCTCACGCTGGACAGGCCCCGGGCTCTGCAGAGGCTGGAGTGGGCGGCAGGGCTGCCCCATTCTCCTGACCTCAGCTCTCTCCCCTCCCGCGTGGCCTCTCTTCTCAGCCTTGGTGCCCTCTTGTCCTCCAGCCCTCACCACCAGGTGCTCCAGCTGTGACCAGCAGGACACTCCCCCTGGCCACTCCACCAGGAGTTGCTGGCTCCCAGAGAGTGGCAGTCGGGCAGTTGGGGCCTGAGTGGGCATCTGAGGAAATCCGCTCGCCAGCGGGTGGAAGGGGCTTCTTCACCGACGCAGGGGGTCTCAAAAGTGCAGCGGCAAGCCCGGCACAGTGCGACCGGCGCCCCCGGAGTCAGGGGCCAGGCAGGGTGTCACGGACACCGGTCAGCAGCACGTGGGGGTCTGGCCAGGCGGTGGGAAGGAGGAGAAGCCGAGGCATGGAGACCAGAGGCGGTGTCGCCACCCACAGGAGAGGAGCTCGTCAGCCGGGGCGTGACAGAGTCACGCCAGCAGCCCTGACAGAGTCAGCGACCAAGCCTGGCAAGGCCGCAGGACCAAGGCCAGCGTCCCAGACCGCCGACCGTCTCGACTGGCAAGGAGCAGAAATGTCCACAGACAAGGCTGCTCCGGGACGCAGCCACGTGCCACCCTGCAGGCGAGCCACCGCCGGGACAGCATGTCCGGAGCCACAGGCAGCAGCCCAAGTCCCAGAGGCTCTCCTTCAGCAGGATTTGTCCCAAATGATCCCAAGAGCTTTGAAGGAGGAAGGAGCTTGGGGACCTTCCGCGCCTGAGCGCGAGGCCTCCCGGAGCCGCAGCGCTGGGCAGCCTGGGCACTGACCCCAGAGTGCAGCGCAGTGGACGCCCTTCCAGCAGGACAGGCAGGAGGAGCACCGGGGAGAGGAGCACGATGCCCCGAGTCCGTGGCAGCTGTGAACCAGCGAGGGCGGCAGAGCTGAGCTCCTAGAGGCGGCGGTGGGTGAGCCTGGCTCCAGTTAGACGTCACGCCCCCAAATCCCACCCCAAAGGAAGGGCGAACTGGGCTCCATCACACAGAACCGTGTGCTCGGCAAACACTCAGAAGAGAGCGGAAGCCTCTGGGGGAGAGTGTGTACCAGGCACCAGGGGGACCGTGTCGGGGCGTGCGGAGGACTCCTGAGGGCCAGTGTAGGAACCCAGTGACCAGCAAAATCTAGGCAGACTCCAAACCAGACATCCACCAGAGAGGCAGAGAGAGCAAGTGAGAGCCCCACAGCATGGCCATCAGTCACAGGGGGACCAAGCACCAGAGCCCCGCTCCCTCGGCACGGCTCCGTGCAAGCGCTGGTCCAGGGCTAGCCGGCACCTGTGGGCGAGGCCCTCTACCTGCCGTGTCAGGGCAGAGCCCCAGCGTGGCCTCTGCGAGGTGATCAGGTAAGACGAGCCATCAGGGCGGCCATCCGAGGGATCTGCGAGCCGGAAGAGAGCCTCCCCGTGGTCAGCAGGCCCCTGGGCCATGGCTTCAGCCCGCAGAGCTAGCAGGACACTTGAGCTGCGTGGGCTGCCCAGCCCGTGGTGTTTGGTTCCAGCAGTCTGCGCTGGCCTGCCACAGAGTGACAGAGGAGGTGGGCCATCGCAGCTGCTGGCGGGGATGAGATGGCAGCTGGACCATTCAGGTCACTCGGACGCCTCCCAGGCCACTCTCCTCCTGGGCGCCCCAGGGAAATGAGAGCATCGTTCAAGCAGAGACTCGCAGAGTTCTGAGTCACATGAAGACACAAGAAAACCCGTCCCTAGGCGGAGGAGAGACCAATAGAAACTGTCCCCGAGGAAGCCCAGGCTCCAGGCCTACTAGACAGAGACCTTAGGTGTGTTTAGAGAACTGAAGGAACTCAGGACAGCGTGCCACCAGAGGAGGACGAGACAACGAGAGGCTGTCTCTGAGAAGGAGGTCTCAAGTGGAAAGTGCGGCAACCAAGACAAAGTGCTGACCCGGGCTGGTCAGCAGGTGGGGCGAGCAGGGCCAGGGCGCCAACCCGACCCCGGGCTGGTCAGCAGACGGGGCGAGCAGGGCCAGAGCCAACC